>BQNB010013579.1:0-14492 GCA_026074375.1 Tanacetum coccineum
ATTTTAATTCATTCCCTTCCCACTATTTTTTTGTCATAGAGATAGGGTTTTACATAACCAATCTTTTTTTGGGGGGGGGGGTGTTTATAGCCTTTTGTGTAGTAGTGGGAGGCCCCCTTAATTAATCAAGGCCGGCCCTCTTAATTTTAAGGGGACCGCCCCCTATTTAAGGGGATCGCCCATAGATTTTCACGGGTAAAACAATATTTTTTCTGCTTTTTGCCCTTTTTTACCTTGTATCAGCTATATTTGCCAAGAATGCTTGAAAAACATTTGGAATATCCTAAACTTATTCAAATTCATTCCATTTTCAAACAAATCTCTTCTTATAAATTCCCTCCAAATGCATATCACCAATTCACCATCTCCCTCATTCATCATCAACCACCATAAACCTCCATGGCCTCCACTAGAGCCTCTATTTCCAAAGTCTCCAAGAGACCAAAAATCAACATCATTCCACCAAAACAATTGTTTGTGGATTTAACCCAAGATGACACAAAAACTCCATCACCCAAACTTCCAATTTCATCACCTAGTGCTCCTAATGCACCCTCCAAAACACCATCAACCAAAGACACTTCTTCATCTTCAATTGATTACATACCCAAATCACCAACCTCATCAACATCACTTTCACCAAATGGTTACTTGAACCCACCAACATCTCCTCCTCCAAGGGTTTCTCCACCACATCCAACTCAAGAAAATGCATCAATGGACATCACTCTCACTCTTTCCCCAATTACCCCACTTGATGTCCAATTTGATACTCCATCACCTTCACCACCTATCATTGAGCATCCTATTCCTTGGAATTTACTTGAAGCACATGGTAACTCATGCCTTTGTTGTATCCACAATCGAACCCTCATCTTTGGGTTAAGAGATGAACTTCAATATATGTTTTCATATATTGAACATATGCTCTCACAACCACCAATCATCATCACACCACCTCCACCATCCTCCCCAAACTAAACATACTCTATGTTTAGTCTCTCAAATAATTGATCATCCACCATTTTGCAAGCAAGTCCTATGAAGCTTTACTAGTTATAGAACTTTTTGTAGTTTTAATTTCATGTATGTTAGCATGTTATTTTCCTTATGTATGCATGAGTGTGTTTCACACCCTATTTTAATTTTAATGAATGATCATTGTTGGTTGTATGCCATATTTTTCTTCCTTGCTATATGTTAGAAATATTTGTATTGTTCTAACCCATTTTGTAGCCAAGAAACCATAGCTCAAATCCTTGGTGCCCTCGAACGAGGGGGAGCACACATCAAGGGGGAGCACTTATTCTGTCGATTTTACTAGCAATCCTCGACGATGCCTTTTTTATTCTACAAAAAGGGGGAGAAATGGCATTAAACTCACTAAATACTTGTTTAAAAATAATTTTACATTTAATGAGTTTAAATTTTGTAATCATCAAAAAGGGGGAGATTGTTGATAGAAATATAATGCCATAAGAAACAGTATTATTCTTTCACATCCTTTCCGATTTGATAATAACAAATATAAAAAACATTCAACGTTAAATTAAACAACCTAAAACATGTAATTACGGAGTAAATTCTCATTTCATCTTTAATAACTTAAATGTATGAATAAATAAATGCTTAATGCATTTTATGATCAAGGAAATTTTTATTTCAACCTCAAACTTATTATAAAATATGTAAAATTTTTAATATAACATCACAAAACATTTTCTACATTTAAAAGAAATGTTTTATTCAAAATAATCATTTTGAATCTTAAATTTTCGAACCTAAAATGGCTAGAAAAAGTCCAGTAAACACCTCCCCTGAATAGGACAAAAAGGGGAGCGTCTGAAAATGGGTGGCCCCCTTAAATACATGGGCGGCCCCCTTAATTATAAGGGGGCCGACACCCTATTTAAGGGGATCGGCCATAGACTCCGCTCCTCCGGCTTGTCCTATAAATACTAAACTATTCCCTAACATTTTTCTCACCTTTTGCACTCATTCTTTCTGTTCTAAAACAGCCCACACATCTCTCTAAATCATTTGATCATTTAATCATAAAGCTTTGTTTCTAAGTGATCCAAGCTCAATTCCTCAAGTGCAAGAGAAAAATACTTCCATCATCAAGTGAAGAAGTATTACACCTTTGTGTGTTGTTACAATCTTATTGCATCCATACCATAACTTGTAAATTAATTGTATATCTTGTAAGTTGTGTATAGTAGCTAGATCTTGATGATCTTTGTAAGTATAGTTAGATCATGGTGATTTTAACAAGTAGTGTTAGATAGTTATGATATAAGTAGTGTAGTGAAGTGAAGTCTTGAAGTTGTGAAGAAGTTGTGAAGTTGTGAAGAAGGTGTGATGTTGTGAAGTAGTCATGAAGTTGTGAAAGAGTGAACAAGTCGTGAAGTTGTGTTGTGATAAGATTGGTTCTAACTAAGATTAGAACTCGACATTTAGCTTTGTGTCGTAAATCCGTGTAAGCAACGTTGTGTACGGTTTTCTCCGCCATAAGGGAGCTTGTTGACATAGTAAAGAAAACTCTCTAGTTTGGTGCTCGGGGAGTGGAGTAGGGCGAAGAGGTGCTTCGTTACCGAACCACTATAAATCCTCGCATTGTGGTTTGATTATTCTTACTCTTATCTCTTGTCTTACTTTATCATTTCATATACTTATATTGTGTAAGCATTGAATTCACAAAAAGTCGAATCTAAATTTTACAAACATACATAAACGTTAAATTAAAAAGCGGTAAAATTATTCAACCCCCCTTCTAGTTTTCCACAATTAATATTTAAAGGAATGACTAAATAAGCAAAACTGGAAAAAGGAAAGTTACGGGTTGCTCCCTCCTTCCCTATACCGGTCGAATACTAATTCCTAATGGGACTAGGATTGCTTAACTTGCAAGCCAAGTAGGGAGACTATATAAAGAGATCTTGGGTTCATTGTTTCTCATAACTTGGAAAAACCAAAACCCTAAAATCTTCTTCTCTTTCTTCCTGCTGCTCGACCGAACCAAAACCTTTAAGGTTTTTGGTTTTCTTCCTTCCTGTTCGATTGGTATAAAAACCCACAAAGGGTTTCGGTTTGTTGTGGTTCGATCCATTAAGAACCATCAAAGGTTTCCGGTTTAGTTGATTGTCAAGATACGCGGTTAGATTGCTTTATCACTACTAGTACTAGCATACTTTATTGTTTGCTACGAACGTATTGTGTGTGTCGAAGTAAAGGGATTATACTTTGATCCTAGTGGTTTGCGTGGTATTTATATTATACACACGTGTATATTAAAGACGTTGGTTACGTTAATTGCTAAAAGATACACATCATCAATCTCTTTGTAGATTATACTTTCTAGGGCAAATCGTACAAAAGTGTATCCAACTTATACTCAGTTTCAATCTAATGTACTAAACTTTTTTTTCTCAATCTAGTGTACTCAACTTATTTTTGATTGCAATGTAAGACTTATTGTGGGTTTCCCGTTCATTTTTTTTAACTAAAAATCATATCTTCAAACTACTTCCCAGATTTTTCTTAACTTTAATGGTTTTTATCTTTGACTTTTTTCTCTTTCAAACCACACGCACCAAGAAAAGACATAATACTAAAAGACAACACATAAATCACCACCGCATGCCAATTGTAACCCACCGTAACGAAGCACATCATCATCACAACCACAATATAACCACCATAACCAACTCACCACCACGCCAGATCTCGCTGTCATCATTTACATTTATTTTGTTCAATTAGATTATGTAGATGTTTAATCTAAGCGTCTTTTTTTCAAGTTTGTGTAATTATATCATGTGCTCAATCATAAGTTTTAGAAGAATAAGAATGGTTGTGGTGGAGTTGGTGTACTCTGATCACTTAACCCAAAAGCAATCTTCTCAACTTTTAAGGAGTATGTTACATAAAGTGTTTTCTTTTATGTTTTCTTTTATCTTAACTTTAATGTATCTACATTTCAGAGTAATATATAAAGATTATGCGGAAACTAATCTTTATACACCAGAAGAAACAATGTAACAGTAACACAAGAACTTTCTCTAAACTTTCAATATATTGAATGATTCACAAAACAACTATATGTTTTGCCTAAATAACTATATGTTTTGCCTAAATAACTATGACTTTTCTATCTAGGATTCATCTATTTTAACTATGCCGTAAGGGTTCCTTTTATACACCAAGGAAACCCTAATGGGCTTACAAAACACGTTAAGTGATCATGCATATCTATTCCTAATATAACTCATGCATATCACATAAGCAGTACTAATAAACTAACTAACAGTACTAATTTACACTGACAGTACTAACATTGTACTGACAGTACTAACTATAACTAGCAGTACTAATATTACAACTAGCAGTACTAATGACTTAGTTTATATTCTTTAATCTTCACTAGCAGTATAATCTTCAAGTAGCAGTACTAAGTCCTTAGAGCAGTATGAACTTGTAGAAGCCATTTAATTCCTAACAATCCTCCCCTAAACTTGTGATTTATCTCTAAATCATCAAGTTTCTTGAATTAAATCTTGTTGGATCTAAGAGGATTCTTCTAAACACTTCAGCTTTTTGGTTTGTTGGCTTCTATGAAGATTTTTCTTGACTAAGTCTCTTGCCGCCTCACTATCTTCTTCTACTTGGAACCTTCTGCCTAGCATCAATGCCATAACTGCAGTTGACAATAGATATATCTTTGTAGCTTCCATAGTACATCATCTTTATCTGGTTCAAATAGTCTTTTCAATTCAACCCATAAAGCTTTCTTCATATCTTCAGTGGGCTCTGCAGATCTAAACCTTTCTTTAACTAGACTCCTTAATGCAACAAGATCTTCTCTGTCAAATCCTTTTAAATATCTTGCTACAGCTTTTGTCATTTCTTCCTCATTTTAACTTCTAAGCAATTTCTTCATCAGTACTTAGAAATTTTTCAGCAGTACTAAAAAGATCTCCAGCAGTACTAACTTTTAAACTGTCAGTACTTCTTCTTCTGGTGTAGCTTTTGAAAGTCTTTTCAAAACACAAGGTGAACCTATCAAAACTATCCCCCTCTTCTGCATGTATCTGTCTCTACAACTTCATATTAGTTATATTGACATCCCGTCCCTGTTTGGAAAGGACCTCTAAGACCAAATCCTCTATCATGTGAAATGACCACCTTTGCCTTTCTCCTCTTTGTTGTAGACTTGAGTTGATCTTCCAAATGTTTTACCTTTTTCACTAACTTTGTAAGAGCCTTACCATAAACTTGCTTAGTCTGTTTGAGATCTTGCTCCAAGCTGTTTATTTTTCAGATAGTTTAGTACACAATTCCGTTAATTCATTAAGTTTCTTCCTGCCCTCATCACATCCAGTTGTTACCTCCCAGAGAGATGTATATCATGTGGACTATTAGATGCAGCCAACCACAAACCTAGTTTGAGACATCAACAACATGCAAATAAAGGTAACTTGGGCACCTGGGGACCACTACCTGAACCAAATCTCAAAGGACTTAATTTATTAAGTGCTGCCATGTATTGGGTCTTAGTTTATATTACCACTGTCCTGCTATGTTTTAAAGCTAGAAGCAGTAGTGGCAGCCCTTTCCATTCTGTCACCCAACTCCTTATGGACAACCTCATCACCAACCTTTGTCAAGGGGACCACCAAACTGAGGTACCTTAGTGTCCTGACCTCTTTTGATTTTCCTATGTGGTTGACACTTTTTGTCTGATGTTACAAATTTTTCAATCATACTTGAGTGCATAATAAACATCATGAGCCTCCCCTCAAACAATACTTTACTTGATAATAAACAATCAATTTTGCTTATCCTGCAAATGTGAGTCCAAAACTAAGAAAAACACAATCCAAAGCATTTTCTTAACTAGCAGTATTAAATTTTTGAACCCACAAGTATTAACAATTTGCCTAATAGTATTAACTTTTTCTCCAATAACCATGCAACAACATGCCTCTATTCATCACAAACACACTAGAAAGAACTAGATAGACATGTGAGAATTCATGAGGATCCATATTTATGCATAACCCATGAATAGAAGTCAAAACTGTTAGTCAAACCAAAATACTAATTTTGACCCATTTCTTTCCAAAGTTAACCTTAAGTCATCCCAAAAACTTAGTTAAAAGAATAGTTTTTGGCAAACTATCAGCCATCAACGGATTTGAGAATTCTTTACCAGTTGTCGTTTGCCCTGGAATAGCCAATTCTTTCTTGTCTGTTAGACATGGTGAATTGATGACCATTTGTTGTGTGGTATACAACCAACACTGAAAGGACATTCATGCTATCATCAATATCCTCCCCTCAACTCTAGCATTTTCATCAAATCAGCATATCCTTTATAAATCAAATAACCTTTAAACTCTAAACCTGCAAAATGTTAGTTCCAAACACAGAGAAATACAATCCAACACATTTTGCATAATACTCATAAGAGAATTAATTTCTCTTTGGGACCCAAGCCATTACTGACTTGATTCTACCTGTTGGATCAACATAGTCAAATTGCTTACAAATGTATGATCCATTGTTTTTGGAGACATGATCTAGTACTTTAATTTTAGGTCTCCAAACCCAGCATGCTTTGGACTTAACAGCATTAATCCCTTGTTCCCCAACAGCACTTGTCACTCTCTTTCCTTTAGCAGTATTAACAGAATTTACCTTGACAGTATTAACTTTGTTATTCAAATTTCTGTTTTTAAGTGCTGTTTGTTGGTAAAAAGGTCTCCTAGATGGTGAATGTAACTTCTGGAAAGCATTTGGTCTAGTTTTTGCAACATTCACAAAGGATTTAGGTGCAGCAGTCTTAATAGGCCTGACAGTACTAACTGATGCTGCTGCTCTTGAAGAGCTTTGCCTAGCAGTACTAATTGGTACTAGGCCAGACTTGGTTAAAACTGCTGTTGGAGCAAAATTTCTTCTAGAATTAGAGAAATTTTGATGATTAGTCCTCATAGCACTATTCCAACCTGGTCTAACTTCCCTTTGACCAGTCCCCTTTTTCACATTGTTCAAAACAAGTTTTTGTACCATCTTTTTATCATGAAAATCACAGTCTTTAATTAGATGGTTAAAACTCCCATACACAAAACAAGCTTTTTGAGTAAACTGAAATCCAACTCCTAATTTCTTAGACATTGGTGTATTCAAGTTAGTACTGTTATTCCTAGGATTTTGACTAATTTTCCTAGGTTGATCAGCTTGCTTAGGTTTTTGAACATTAGCTGATTCTAACACCTTTTTCAAAGTCTCATCCTCATCACAATCAGAAATCCAATCTTCAATTATTGGGGCACCAGAGGTTTTCTTAATCTCATTAGAGTAATTTTCACTAACACTCTTATTAACCTTAACTCCATATCCTTCAAATTCAGGTTGTTTAAACTCCTCAAGACCAGAGTTTGACAAATCAATAGTAGAGGGTGCAAATAAGCCTGTAGGTGGAGGTGGAACAGCATTATACCCCACACCTTTTCTATTGTTATCAGATATTTGATATCCTATCAATTTATCTAAGCTCTTAGAAGCATTTTCAAAGTTGTCAATCTTAATCTGATTACTCTCTTTTTCTTTCTTAAGTCTTTCTATCTGAATCTTAAGAGCGTTAATTTCTGATTCATTAAATAAGGCATCTCTTTTAAGAACAGCAATTTGAGCACAAAGCATACCCTCATTTTTCTTGTAGAAGACTAGTTGTTCTTCCACAGAAGCTAAACTTCTTTTATAGTTGGCTAAATCAAATTCAGATTTATTAAGCTCTATTCTTAAATTATCATACTGAGACTTAAGATCTTCAAAGCTTTTAAGACAAGTTTTAGTGCAAGTTTTGTTATTATGTACCTTTGAATCTGAGAATGCCATAAGAGCAAAGTTGGTAGGGGTTTTCTCTTCTGTCATAAAGCTCCAATCAAATCCAACTCCATCTATAGCTAACATAGCTTTGGAAGAAGATTCTTCCACATTCACAGTTTTCCTTGAGCTGTCTTGATTTCTGCTCCTATATTCTTGACTCCTAGGATTTCTGCACTCTCTCGCAAAATGTCCCATCTTATGACAATTGAAGCATTCTACCTTTGTCTTGTCATAACCAGCAGTATCACTTCCATTGATAATAATCTTCTTTCCAGTTCTCTGATGAAACTTTCTTGCTTTCATACTTAGTAATGCCAATTGCCACTTCAAATCTATTTCTTCAAGATCATCTTCATGGATTTACTCTAGGTCTTCATGAACAACCTAAGACCCATTTGGTTGATTGGCCAGAAAAGCATAGATTGTGGCATCACTGAGTCTAGCAGTATTATCTGTAGTACTAGCAGTACTAAGTGAAGAGCTAGCAGTACTAACATGAACATTAGATGTATTAACATCATTTGTACTGCTAGGAGTTGAAACAAAGGCCACATTCTGTGAACTTGAATTTGAGCTTGAGATTACACTTCTTTTGACCTCTTGTTCAACAATCTTAAAATTGTTGTAGAGATCATCAAAACTTATTGAGCCCAGATCTGGTTTGTTCCTCCAGACCACAACATGCATGCTCCATTCAGAAGGAAGGCTTCTCAAGAATTTAAAGTTTAGATCTTCTTGAGAGATGTTTTCACCTAAGATGGCTAACTGGCTTACAATTTTCTGAAGCCGGGTAAAGATAGAGTCAAGTGACTCTGAGCTAGAAGCATTGAAGTTTTCATACATCTGCTTCAGGAGTGTCTTTTGAGTCTTCTTGGTGGCTTCATTACCACCAAATCTTGCTTCTATGGCTTCAAACAAGGTCTTGGCATCCTTGTATTGATTAAAAGTGAGTAGATGCTCACTTGGAAGTGTCATCATCAAAATACTTCGGGCTTTAAGATCATTCTTCTTTTGGATCTTCTCCTCAGCAGTAACAGCACCAGGTATTGTTGAAGTAGATGTACCATCAGCGTTTGTAGTGGTTCGTGCTACTGGCTTGAAGGAATTGCCATCCTCTATGATCTCCCAGAGAGCATAGTCTTGTAGTTGAATGTATGACTCTATTCTGAGTCTCCATGTGTCATAATCACCTTGCTTGAGAAGTGGCAGCTTTGCAAGAGCATTGTTTTGGGCACTTTCTAGATCCATGGGTCTTGATCTAGGGATTGTACAAAGAGATAGATCTAGTTTGTTTCTTCTTGATCAAGGTTTCAGAACACCCGCTCTGATACCACTTGTTGATCCCCTTTTAGATCTTTGATTAGCTTGTTAAAGCTTTAGTTATCTTAGATAAATCTAAAACAACTCTGATAGAAACCCTGAGTAATATATAAAGATTATGCGGAAACTAATCTTTATACACCAGAAGAAACAATGTAACAGTAACACAAGAACTTTCTCTAAACTTTCAATATATTGAATGATTCACAAAACAACTATATGTTTTACCTAAATAACTATGACTTTTCTATCTAGGATTCATCGATTTTAACTATGCCGTAAGGTTCCTTTTATACACCAAGGAAACCCTAATGGGCTTACAAAACGCGTTAAGTGATCATGCATATCTATTCCTAATATAACTCATGCATATCACATAAGCAGTACTAACTATAATATACTAACAGTACAAACTATTAACTAACAGTATTAACTATACTGGCAGTTCTAATAATGTACTAGCAGTACTAACTATAACTGGCAGTACTAATATTACAACTAGCAGTACTAATGACTTAGTTTATATTCTTCAATCTTCACTAGCAGTATAATTTTCAAGTAGCAGTACTAAGTCCTTAGAGCAGTATGAACTTGTAGAAGCCCTTTAATTCCCAACAGATTTGTTGTGGTAAAGATTTGAAATTCGAATTTAAATGTACTGCAGCACAGTGTTGCCGGTTCTGATAAAACCGGCTTTAAAAACCAAGGGAACCGGTTATCTGAGAGAAATATTTTTTAAGATATGATGTTGGAGGTGCGGTTATCTCGACAAAGCAAAAAAATAAAAGATAGATATATTTGAGATAACCCAAAGTCTCCTTATTTTAATGTAGCTTCAATTGAACGTGTTTGAAACGACATATTGACCATGTGTTTCTTTATGAACGTTCAAGAGGCAGATAAATAAAAAAAACTTTTTTATTTTTGTATTAAACAATGTAAATTTCTGAGATTAAAACTACGTTTGGGTTTTATTTGATAAAAATGAGAAAAGAAAATATAGTAGTGTATATATATATATATATATATATATATATATATATACTAGCTGCAAAACCCGCCCGATGGGCGGGTATGACATGTGATTATTTTTTCCATTTTTATTTTTGACTAAATATTTAAAAAAAAATTCTTTATTATAGAAATATTTTTTAAACCATTTTATTTATGTAATTGTTTTTCTATAATAAAGTTTTAAAGAATGGAGGTGGTTCTATTATTTATTTTTCCAGGTTTATCGTGGTTTATTATATGTATCGCCTAAAATATTGAATTATTTTTAATTGTCATTATAAAAGGTTGTTGAATCACATTAAATGATTCAAAAATGTTCATATATGAAATAAAACTTCTTTGTACACGAGGTCTACTTGGTAAAAATAAAAAATCATATAAATAACTATAAAGAATACTAATATATGATTATTGAATTAAGAAAGCTGAAATGTGAATACGATTTACAAAATATTATAGTAAAAGCAATATACAATAAATTTTGTACATTCAAAGGCAATAACTTCTTTGTAAACCATATAGGAAGTTGCAGTTGTTTTCTCTCAAGCGGATTCGACACTCCAAAATTTTACCAAACACTTTGCTGATGCACAAGACATGACTTCATTTTTCGGCAATGAATCCTGTAATGTTTAAAAAATGTAAAAAAAATGTAGTTTTATTTTAAAATATGCATGGTGGTTAAACATATTTAAAAAGGCAATGTATAATACCTCATTCATCTTAATGTATTCACTTGTATAGTTTTCATCTCCATCCTGTAATGTTGTTAAAAAAGAATTGATATCATACATGTTGTTTAAAAAAAGAGAATTGCTTACAAACTATGTTACCCCATGGCCAAATATGCATGTCCCAGGATCCTCATCCACTCATCCCAACTTACTTACTAATATCATACATGTCAAAAGTATAACATCCTGATAACTGACAGAAATATAATATGATTTAAGTGTGTTGAAAAGTAGCTCTAAGTGTATAAAATCATCATCTTAATATGGATTATAGGGTTTAATTTAAAAAAAGTAAAAGTGAGGTAAACTGCACTTAAAATAGCTCGTACATATTTCTCATTGTTAAATTCCCCTCAGATATTTTTTTTGATGATTATAAGTTTTGTTTGTTCATAAAGAAATTAGGATTGGTAGAAAAATACCTTTTTGTAAAATAGAATGTTACACAACTTAAGAGTCCTTCCTTCCAACTTTCTATTAAGCAATAGAATAAGCCAATCTTAAGTATGTTCATTGTTGGAATAGCACAAACACAACTGGAATGAATATATAAGGATCAACCACTAAGTTAATTTAGTTGTTCAGGTCGAGCTTGTCACACCCAAATGACAAAGTGAAGCAAAAAGTTGACATAGATCCTAAGAAGATAAATAGCATACCTATTGCATCAATGACTTACCGGCATAGGGAAGTAGTTTAAAACAATCCCTCTTTAGAGTACAATGATACTCAAGATCTCCATTCGGCTGCTTCTGATGCTTAATTCCACCAGCTAATTCTTTAAGGTCTTCAGATAAGACTACAGATGGTGCTACTTGTTCATATTTCTTATGTGTCTGCAATGAAATAAAAATGTTTTAGTACACGAAACACGTTCAAGACATACAATATATTAAAGGGTTAGAAGTACAAAGCTTTCACCTGCTCCATCTTTGTTGTGTTAGAATTAGAGGGAACTGCTACAATGCATACTCTCTTTCGAATTAGACATAGTAGAAAAGGTTGCCAATCTCGTAAACATAAACCATAATTAAGGCAAGAAAATTCATGATGAAACTGTACCCAAAATGTTTGATAAAGGATATGTATGCTGGCAACAAAACTTCAATAACTGCAAGCTGATTGAGCAGTTTATACACACGTAAAAAAATAATATACTTATAGAGAAATTAAGGAAATCCCCAAGTATCCCTTGGACAATTCCACTCACAAAGATATATATATAGAATACGTATATTAAACCGGGCAAGTATGATCACCCGGGTCGTTTCCCCAACGACTCGTGCAATGGAAACCTCGTTTAAGTTTAGATCCTGATTTGAATAAGAGAAGAGATATTTTTGATTTAATTATACTACTTAAAATTAAAGGCACAATTAAACAACTAAATAACAAATTAAACTAATTACGAAGATAAAATGCGACATTTAAGAAAACAAATGCAATTTAAAACTTAAAACTGTAAACTAAATTCCCAATTCTAAATTAATGCTAAAGAAAATTTTAGGAAAATTAAAAATATTTTTTAATAAAAACTTTTTGGATTTTTTTTTTTTTATGAATTTAAAAACTATTTAATCTAAATTAAATTTTAAAAATATTAAACTTAAGCTAAAAATTATGTAAAAATACTTTTTATAAGCAGAAAAAGTGCAGAAACTCGTTTTTATAAAAAGCCCCAAATTTAAACAATTAAATAAAAACTAATTTAACTAATTAAATTTGAAAACCTAATTATTTAATTAATAAAAACTCTTTTATAAAACTCAAACTAAAAACACCCCAAACACATGGGCCGAAAGCATCATTCTCGAAAGTAGAGGGTAGGCGGGGTAAATCTAAATTTTATACTAAAAACACAAAGATTGAATACTTGACAGAAACAGTCCCTTAACCTAGGGACTTAACAAGACTAAACTATTACTAACAAAGGACTAACGATGAAAAATTAAAAGGACTAACAGATTAAATAACAAGGACTAACAGTGTAATTTTAATACTAACTGAAACTATAAAATTGGACAGAACAAGCCCCTGAAACACTTAACAACCAACAAACAGCATCACCTTTTTTAATCAAAATCAGCTTATTAACTAGCTTTTTAGGAACAACTTATATAAACCTTAATATCTAACTTATTTGTAATAAGCTGCTAAGAGCTTATCAACTTTTGAGTGCTAGCAACTTAATATCTTCCCTAAATGAACAAAGCAATTTCAAAGTAATTGACAGAAATTCACTACTCAATAAAATTGGCTTATTCAACTATTTAACAAAACCAACAGCTTATTTAACTCTTAATCAGCTTATTAGGAGAAAAAGAAAAACAGAACAAATGTAAAACTAAAATAAGGGTACCTTGTCTTTCCAGCTTAGAACAGGAAAGAATAGTAAGCTAAATGAGCTTATAGCTTAATTCAAATAAGCTCAATTCGAACCAACAACAACCTAAACTAGTCCTAATGCTAACCATTAGCTCTAAACCCCTTGTTACCATAGCAGCCATCCAATTCCATGTTGGTAACAAGCCTTGATCAAACAACAATAACACAAGTATTTTTGACAGAATTTAAATTGAACACAAATTAATATGAAATGATTTTTTTTATTAAAATCTGAAATAGAGGTTCATTACAATTCGAAATAACATAAAATTGAAATTACAATTATAGAGAACTACTAACAACTAAAATTACAAAAATAAACTGAAAAATTGACTCTAAAAAATTACTCTTCTAGGTGCTGGAATGAGGGGGTTTTTATACCCCTAGCTCGAGCTAACCTCTACCTTCTCGATTCTTCTCTTCGCCTCATCACAGCCCTTCATCTCTTCTCTCTCCTTGATGTGACATCTCAATCGTTAGATCGAGGCATGTATAAACCCGGATCAATTACGTGGCTTGAGTGTGTTAGTTGTGTGAGTGTATACTCACTCGCACGTCACATCAACCAATGATTGATCTTCATTTTGCCAGGGTGGATTGATTAGGGAATGATTGATAGTGATGGGTTGGTTAAGGAATGTGAGGGGATCATTAACCCCATGGTTAATTAGGGTGGAAGAGTAGGGATTATTAACTAGGGTTCTTGGTGGATATGAGTTTGTTCGTGTGTGTGTGTGAGAGAGTTTGATTTCATTTGGGTAAATGGAGTGCACAGTAAGTGTAAAAGAGTGTAAGTTAAGCTGGGTAGAGGTAGGTTTAGGGTTCGGGTAGGATTTGGGTAATCGGGTTGGGGGCTCGTTTGTGATTGGCTAAAAGATGGAAAGTGGGTAGATTTGACCCGGGTCTATGACCCGCGCCCAATTATAACTATGGGGTATTTGCAATCTCGGCCCTTGTGTTTGGTTCACACATTTTCAGGTTATAAACAACTTTGGGAAATTGCATATTTGGCCCTTGTGTTTATGAAAACAATGGAATGGGGCTTTGGTTGACTGTGGTTTAGCTGCAGTTGACTGTAGAAGGCTGAGGCATGATCTCTCTGGCTTCGGCTTTTGATTTCTTTAGCTTCTTGATCACTCATCCGTTCTC
>BQNB010013579.1:15534-76861 GCA_026074375.1 Tanacetum coccineum
TATATATATATATATATATATATATATATATAATATAGGTAAATCAGTAAATCTTTTTTAACCAAAAGCGATAAACCAATTCACAAATAAAATATGATTCTCGAAGTATCGATTTTGAAAGTAACCCCTTCTAGTCGTTTCCCGGGTCGTTTATGTTCCAATGAGGCGTGAATTGAACTTTTTGTTGACGTTTGTAATCGGGAATTTGAATAGATTAAAATTTTTGATTTGGATTCTAATTTCTACAAATATAAAGCAATTAACAAATAAAAACAAGCAACAATTAAAGCGAATACGAATTAAGCACGAAAAAACGTTAACTGGTGTCTAAAACGTAACCTAAAAACCTAAAACTTCAAATTTTAACCTTAGAAAAGCAAATTTAATTTTTAAAAGACCTAAATGATTAATAAAAAAAATTTTAAAAAGAATTACATTTTTTTGACTTTTATTTAATTTAGTATGAATTAAAAACACTTTTAATCTAAAAATAATCTTAAAATACTAAACATACTTATAAAAATCTGAAAAATTCAGAGAAAATACTTTTATGTATTCTTAACTTAAGAAAAATAAATCTGACAAAACAGCTTATCCCAATAAGCTGGAAATAAGCTTATAAAAGTTGTAAGCTTAAAAGACCAACACCCCTTTTAAATTAAACAATGCAAAGTGTAAACATGAAGTCCCAAGGGCGCTAGTGGTAGAGGGTGTTATGTTTAAAACGTGTGTGTGTTGAGGGTGAGGTCACAGGTTCGAGTCCTGGACCTTACCTTTTTGAATTTTTTTAAAAACATCTAAACTTTAAGCTAAAATAAGCACTTTTAATAAATCAACTTATTAATAAAAACCACAAATAAGCACAGAAATTAGCTAAAAGAAGCAGATTTCTACTAAACTATTTTTTTGGCATTTATTAATGAAAATGGCTTCTTTGTAGCTTTTTTAAGCTTAAACAAATAAACTTTTGAAAAATTAATAAGCTAACAACAGATGAAGTTTGGACTTGCTATGAGTTTATTCTATCAAATTTTAGACCTAAAAACAACTTATAAATTATCAAGATTTGGAATGAAAATAGACAGCTTAAACTACTATGGTTTGGATTTTTCCTTTTTGGATGGACTACTTTGCAGCCTAGATTTTAAGGAGCTTAAAAAATCATTAGACAAACTAAAAGATGTGAAAAAAGATAAGGACAATACCACAATAAGCTAATCTCAATAAAGCTAACGAACTGGCCTTTTCATGGTTGCAAACACAGATCCTAAGCTAAAAATCTTCAATTAACTTGACTGGATTTATTGTTAAAATGCTTAAAAGAGGAAAACATTGTAAAACAAACTCAAATAGACTTAATGTGTTCTATTGTAACCAAATTTGTGCATTATAACCATACTATAACAATACGTACTAAAATAAGCAGTTTGGAAAGAATTTAGACTTGCAGACTTAACAAACTAATTGAAACTCTACAGGACTTATTTTAAAACTAATTACAAACTGATTCATTTAGACTGAAAACAAAAGCAATCAAATCAAGTTTGATAAACCAAAACAAATTCGCAATTAAGTAACTAAGGTCTAAGGTTACTATGCTTATCCCAAAAACCCCATATTAAAAATTTAAAAAACCATTTAAAACTTTAAAAACAGATTATTGAAAAGACTTTAAAACATGAAAAACAGATTAATATTTAAAAGTGTAATAAGGATTATTTAAGCAATACTTAAAGCAGAATATGCACTACAATAAGCTGAACAAAAATAAGCAGATGATGAGCACTAAAAAGGATAGGTTTATGAAAACTGATCCAAAAGACATATAAGCTATATCATTTAGCTAAAAATATTTATAGAGACAAATAAGCAACATAAGCAATAATAAGCAGAAATAAGAAGTAGGTTAGCAAATGCAGAAAATAAGCTGTAAAGAGAAAATGAGAACTCACTTTTTATTGTATAATCTTAGGGTAAACATGCTTAGGAAAAAGTAAATTCAGTATTAAAAAGATAAATATGCTGTAAATTAAGCTATCCTTCTCTACTCCTAGTTAATTCTTCAGTTGTGATATTCCATCCCTATTTATAGGAGAATGGTATTGTTTTATCCTTGTGATGTCAAAACAGCCACCTAAGCCTTTAATTTATTTCCCAAAATTTCTTAGGAAAGCTCATTGTTGCAATCAACATTAAACTGTATCTTCAATTCTTTGACTCTGTTCTTTCCCTGACGCGTTTCTCATCCATAAGAGAGTTTGAGAGTGCCAAACGTGGCCTCTGAGGTGTATCTTGGATTGAGTTGGAGTGTGTTTGAAAGCCTCTTAGAAATGGGGGGAAAAGGATTTACCATGTTTTGGTTCTTCCCGCCTTTTCAGGATTTATTAAATTGTATTTGAAAATTTGGGATTAGGAAGGGTAACAGACGTTAGGTGTTTGTTTGTTAAGGGACTAATGTGTAAAAGCTGTTAGGGACTTAACTGTTGTTAGTACCAAGGTCTAACGAGGTATGTTGAGACTTGAAAGGGACTTCATGGACACTTAAGGTTTCTATGCATAGGTACATAATGGAAATTATACTAAGTAGTTAGTACTACGTAGTATAAGGTTACAACTGCTTGTTACTTACTGATTGTATAATAGTAGTATTGTTAGTATGAAGTTACTTCTGCCAGTAGAAGTTTAGTCTGCTACAGTAGAGTTGAAGACTGAAAAAATATGCTAAGTTATTAATGCTGCTAGTACATAAAAGTTACTACTGTTTGTGTAACTTAGTACTGTAGTTAATAACTTAGTATGCTAGAGTAATAAAAGTTATAACTGTTAGCCTAAAGATTAGTACTACTGGTACTTACTACTACTTATGCTTATTTTAGTTAGTGCTGCTTGGTTTTAAATATACAACTGTTGCTAACTTACAAAACTGCTTGAAGACTTACTACTATCAAGCGGATAAAGACAGAGTAAAAAAGTTAAAAGCGCATGTGTGGAAAACAAGAGTTCCTTATGAAGATAAGTATTAAGTTTATATTTGTAAAATATTATGATTGTCTGTAATTAGTTACATATGTTTATGATATGTTAGGAAGGTATTGTAAAAATACGTGTAGACTCCTTAGTGTATTAAAAGGGAAGTCCTAGGGTATAGAAAAAACATATCCGTTCTCATAGCAATTTCTCCATAAGGAATCTAGGGCTTTAAGGTTTTGTAAACCCTAACACTAATTCAGGAGTGTTATGTTAGTTAATATAATTGAGCTGAAAGTTTTGTTACTATTTCATTGTTTGCTATTCATGTTATTATTCTTTCTTAATTACAATACTAGATTCGCATAGTATTTGATATCAATTATCAATGTTTTGTCATTAGTAGTTTGAATTTTATACAAAGTTGCTAACCTTTCATCAACTAAGGAGGACAGATCGGTTTTAGGACAAACAAGTGGTATCAGATCTTGTTGTGAAGCTTTGAATAAGAAGAATCAACCTCTTCTTCAAGATCTATTTTTTTGTGACAAGATGGAGGTAGGAACCACCACAAACAATAATATGACTGCAAGACTGCCTCTTCTCAACCCAGGAGACTATGACCTCTGGCCTATGAGGATAGAACAATACTTCCTGATGACTGACTACTCTCTATGGGAAGTAATTAAGAATGGAAACAAAGTGCTTAAAAAGATGGTTGGAACAGTTGAACAGGAATATGAACCAACCTCTGTTGAAGAAAAATAGGAGAGAAGGAATGAAATGAAAGCAAGAGCAACCCTGTTGATGGCACTTCCAAACAAAGACCAACTGAAGTTCCATACATATCAAGATGCAAAGTTGCTAATGGAGGCTATAGAGAAAAGGTATAGAGGGAACAAGGAGTCTAAAAAGGTTCAGAGGATAATTCTCAAACAAGAATATGAGAACTTTGCTGCATTAACTTCGGAATCAATAAATCAAACCTTTGATAGGTTACAAAAACTCATTGAATAGTTGGAGATCCAAGGAGAAGTGATCAATCAAGAAGATATTAACTTAAAGTTGCTAAGAAGTCTTCCATCTGAATAGAAGTATCATGCTCTAATTTGGAGAAACAAGGCAGAGATTGAAACCATCAGCTTAGATGACTTGTATATTAATCTGAAGATATATGAACCAAAATTAACAGGTTCATCAAGCACAAGTCAAAATACACAGAATGTGGCCTTTGTCTCTAATAGCACTAATAACACAAACAACACTCACAAGGCAGATGATTCTTCTCATGAAATTAGTACTACTCAAAGTACTACTCATACTCATCATAATGGTAGTAACACTGTATGTCTGGATAATCTTTGTGATGTTATGATTTGTGCCTTCCTTGCAAGTCAACCCAACTATCCTTAACTTTCTCAAGAAGATCTGGAACAACTTTATCCTGATGATTTGGAAGAAATGGATCTTCAATGGGAGATGGCCATGCTGACAATCAGAGCAAGAAGATTTATCAAAAGAACTAGGAAGAAGCTGAACATAAATGTTCAAAGAGTTAGTTTTGACAAGTAAAAAGTGGAATGCTTCAACTATCATAAACATGGGCACTTTGCCAAAGAATGTAGGTTTCCAAGAAATCAAGAGTTCAAAGGAAGAGAAAATAATACAAGAACTATTGCAGTGGATACTCCTAATCAAAATGCCTTGATAGCTCAAGATGGAATTGGAGGATATGATTGGAGCTACCAAGCTAAATAAGAACAACCAACAAATCATGCATTGATGGCATTTACATCCTTTGGAAGCTCTTCTAGTTCAGAATCTGAGGTAGATTCTTGTTCTAAAACATGTGTAAAAGCTTATGCTTCTCTTAAAGAACAATATGATAATTTGTCTTCTGATTACAAAAAGTCTTAATTTAACTTAGTTTCTTATAAAGCAGGTTTAGAATCAGTAGAAGCTAGACTAGTTCACTATAATAAAAATGAGACTATGTTAGAAGATAGCATAAATGTCTTAAAACTTGAGGTTAGACTAAGAGATAATACCTTAGATGTATATAAATTGAATTTGGAAAAAGCTGAAGCAGAAAGAGATCAGTTAAAATAAACATTAGAAAAGTTTCAAAATTCATCCAAGTCTTTAAATGAAATACTAGAATGTCAAGTAATTGACAAGTTTAAAAAGGGACTAGGATATAATGCAGCTACTGCAGCTTCTCCTGTAGTAGAAGGTTTTGTGAATTTAACTGATAAGTCTGGATCAGATAAGGCATATCATGCAGTTCCCCTACCTCTAACAGGAAATTTCATACCTCGCAAACCTAATCTAACTTTTATAGATGAAATTGTAGAGAGTGAAAATTTGGATGTTACTACTCTTGTTACACCTAGCAATGTTAATACAGTTGCAGATAGGGATATTTCAAATACAGTTGAATCTAATGTTGTTAGGATGGACAACACTAGTGCAACAATCATTAAGGATTGGAACTCTGATGATGATAGTGAGATAGATTATACTATTGTACCTAGCATTAAAAAGACAAAATCTATTAAGACTGTTAGGGAAACGGATGCTGCTAAACAAAATCCTAAAGGGAACCAAAGAAATTGGAACAATCTTATGTCCCAAAGACTAGGAAATGATTTTAAAATGACAAATAAAGCTTGTTATACTTGTAGCAGTTTTGAGCATCTACATTATGTTTGTGATAAAAAGGTTGCAAGGCCTGCATGGAACAACTCAAAAAGGGTGAATCACAAAAACTTTTCTAATAAAATGTCTCACACTCACCCCAAAAGAAGCTTTGTTCCACAAGCAGTCCTAACTAGGTCAGGGAAACTTAGTACTGCTAGTTCAGCAGTTAATACTGTAGACCAGTTAATACTGCTAATACAAAAGCAGTTAATACTGCTAGACCAGTAATACTGCTGCCTCAAAACAAACTGTGAATCATCTTAGACCTATAAATAATACTTTCAAAAGAGGATATTCACAAAGTTCAAGGCCTTTTAACAGATATTTTGCAAACAAGAATAGCATTACCAAAACAAATGTTAATACTGTCAGTGTAAAACATACTACTGCTAGGGATAGAGCAGTAGTAAGAAATAAGGGTAAAGGGGCTAATGCTGTTAAGGCCTCAGCATGCTGGGTTTGGAAAGCCAAAAACAGCAGTGCATCAACTACATTCAAGAAATTTTCTTACATTGATGCACGAGGCAGATCCAAGTCTATAATGGCTTGGATCCCCAAAAAGATCTAAATCTCTTATTTTATGTGCAGGACAACCCACAACAAAAGGAGTATAAGGAAAAAGCAGTTATTGACAGTGGTTGTTCCAGGCACATGACAGGAAACAAGTGCTATCTTGATGAATATGAAGATTATGATGGTGGTTTAGTTTCCTTTGGTGATGGTAAAGGCAGAATATCTGGTAAAGGTAAAATCAAAACAGGAACATTGGATTTTGAGGATGTGTACTTCTGTAAGGAGCTTAAGTATAATCTGTTCAGTGTGTCACAAATATGTGACAAAAAGAACAATGTTCTTTTTACTGACACTGAGTGTCTTGTCCTATCTTCTGACTTTAAGCTACTTGATGAAAGTCAAGTATTGCTGAAAGTTCCAAGAAAAGACAACATATACAGTGTTGACCTAAAGAGTGTTGTTCCCACTGGAGATTTAACTTGTCTCATTGCTAAGGCCACAATTGATGAATCCAATACATGGCATAGGAGGCTTGGGCACATTAATTTTAAAACAATGAATAAACTTGTGAAGGGAAACCTTGTCAAAGGTTTACCTTCAAAGATTTTTGAAAATGATCATTCTTGTGTTGCTTGTCAGAAAGGAAAGCAACACAAAGCCTCCTATAAGACCAAGCTTGTGAACTCAATCAGCAAACCCTTACATATGCTTCATATGGTTAACAACCCGAATTTAAGATCAATGTTTAGACCGAGCCCTATTTGTATTTTTTAATTTTTGTAGAAATCATTTTTTTATATCTTTTTTCGCTCAACTTGAAAAAATCAGTCAATTTTAATTATTTTGCGCGCCGTGATTTAATATTTATCGCTTTAGCGTTTTAGAAATCAACAACTCCATATATTTAGCTTCAGAGCATATTAAATTTCATTTTAAGACTTTTCGACTTTTATCCGCGGTTGCCGAAACCAGCGTCAAAATAGTATTTTTACAATTGTTAATATTTCAATTAAGTGTTTTAAAACAAATATTGTGGTATAAATGTTTTAGAAAAATAAAAATAAAAATACAAAATAAATATAACATAAAACCAAACACCCCCTTTCTTTTAATATGCTCCATCAAAACTAGAAACCAAACACACCTTTATATTTTATTTCCTTCTACAAAACCAAAAACTAAACACCCCTCTAATTTTATAAAAAGCCCATATATAACCCAAACTCTATTAATAAAAACACACAGTATTAGTTTTATAAAAAAAAGTCGACTCTCCCTCCCTCTCCCTTCTGTGTTCGACGCAGACCACAACAACACCAACAAATCATCATCAAAACTCTTCCCACTTGATTCCAATCACTTAATCATCACTAATACAATAATCCCCATTATCCTTTTGAAGATCAAACCACATGCAATTGGTTTTTCTCAAGTTTTTGATTTTGAAGATTTTAATTTTTAGAAAGTAGAAATTAATAGGAAAATTATAAAAGGTTTTAGAGTTAAATTGGTACAATTGAAGCATCAAGGGTTTATAATCAAGGTTTTTGCAAGTTATTGGATAATAAAAACTATGGTTTGATCAATGTACATGGGTGTTTGATTTCGGCAGCCCTAAGGGTAAATAAGAAGGGTTTTTGTTGATCTTTTGCTTCTAATTATTGTATTGTAAGTTGTCTCTAAACCCCTCTTTTCAATTGTTGATTTTTATTTGTATGCATGTGTTTGATTTCATCTTTTATAAGGATGCATGTTCTTGAGTTTGTTTGATTTTGGGTTTGATCATGAACATCATGTTTTGATGTGTGAGATATGTTATTAGGATATGTTATGGCGTTGCAAGTGAATAATTGGTGATTTAGATAAGTTTTGATGGGATTTCTAGGTAGTTTTAGGGACAGTTTTTAGACTAGTATCAAAACGTGGATATTCCTAATAATTTTTAGCCTGGAGCCTATTGGAAATTACATAGTTGGATAGGAATAAGTCTAAGCTACGTATAGCGAATTTGATGGTTTATCAACTCCTCCGGATGAGGGAATTATGGCCGTTTTACGATTGCTAGTCAAATCTAGAACATCATTTAGAAAACGAGTTAAACTCCTGGTTAATACACTAAAATGTAGGATAGGAAAGCTAATCTCAGTAGTATACATCTTAAACTAACTTCTCAAAGTGGATTCACTTTAATAGCTATTACGGTTTGGAAAATACGTCAAAATTAGTGTTTGGTAGGAAAATTTGAGACTGCTGCAGACCAGCAGTATAAATTGGTTAATTGCAGCAAACTTTTGGTCTAATAAGGTCTGCATTATTTTATGGGATTGCATAAATAAGTTCAAAGTACATGTTTCGAGTTGGCTAGAGCCATATCTCCTCCGGATGAGTGAGATATGACCGATTTACGGAAACTAGTCAGTTCTGAACTACTGTTTGAAAAAGGGATTTAACTCTAGATTTTTGCACTAAAGTGTTGGGTTTTAAAACTTGGTTACCAAATAGACACATAAATATTCATCTCACTTTGATTCAACTTGAATGCCTTATTATAAATCAGGATTTATGGCCAAAACCGTAAGCGTTAGAAATTCAGCAAACTTTCTGTTTTGAGTTATGATTAGTAAAAACTCATTTCCCGTGGATTGATAAATGGTTTGATTAAAAGGCCCAATATTATGGAAACTAGACTTAAGTATCTTCCCAGGGGTGAAAGCCTCATCCTTGTATCTTTTATAAGTTAAGAGATATGGTCTTGTAAAGTTGACTAAAAATTCAGCAACATAGTTTTACGCCTTTTCTTGAGAAATAAAAGTGTGGCCACATAGTAATAAGATAAGAATCGCTAAGCGAGACTTAGTAGACACTTAATGTAGTATAAGTTCAGGTTGTTAACCAATTTTTGGGGATAAAAATACTTCGGTTGAGTTA
Organism: Tanacetum coccineum; assembly: GCA_026074375.1. Lineage (NCBI taxonomy): Eukaryota > Viridiplantae > Streptophyta > Magnoliopsida > Asterales > Asteraceae > Tanacetum > Tanacetum coccineum. Next base: position 24,643 of record BQNB010013579.1, read on the forward strand.
TAATGCAATGCCATGCATATCTTGAAAACATATCTCGTGATCATTTGATTTATTTTTATGTATCGACCTTCTTTATCATTCTAAGCCGCGTCACACCATTTAGGTTGTGCTTAGACGCTTCTCGCTAGTCCGATGATTCATCTACTTATGGTCTTCATTACTCCTCGGTGAGTTCATAGCCCCACCCTTTTCTTTTCTAATGGTTTCCATAAACTGTTTTCGGGGTGAAAATACATGCTCGTTTTACTAAGCCAACTTATTGATTTCTACTATTTAAGCGTTACATGACTAATTTTTTTCTAAAGCTTTTACTTGTTTATTACATGACTTTTAATACATGGCTGTTTACTTATGAATTTACTAAAGCTTGATTTGCTTACTACATGATTTGAGATTACTGAATTCTTATATATGAAAACTGAGAGATTTGAACACATTACTTGTTTTGCATTGGACACAAGTGCTTTCAAACTGTATGCTATCCAGATTGTTGACTGAATATTATTGCCTAGGTTACCACAATGCCAATTAAGTCCCTTTTATCATGAACCGTTAATTACCTTGTAGGGGTAAGCGCGAATGCTGTGGGTAGATCTATCGGGATTGACAATCCCCTCCTTGAATTTCTGGTCACAAGTTGGCCATGGTGCATTTAACATGGTGAGGACATTTAGGGTGTTTTGGCATACATCCTATATACTGTAAGGGCAAAAACAGTTAAGGTTTCGGGGTCATGAGCTTAGTGCAATAATACATGTTTTGGACTACAGAATTCGTTTCGTAGTATACTATTACTTAAATCTTGTGGGCCACTACTAAATGTTTCTTGATTTATTGAATCACTACTTGGATTTTAGAAATAATACTTTGAAAATATTATAACGCTTCTTTCTTACTGAAATATTTCTTGAATTATTTCAATAATGTTTTTTTACTTAAACCTATGAATTCACCAACATTATTGTTGACGTTTTTGCATATATTTTCTCAGGTTATTATCTTGCTAGCTGAGCATTGGGAGCATAACAGTCGTGTGGATATCAAAACTTTAAGGACTTGGTTTTCTTCACATCCGATAATTGTTTTCTTTAATTATACAAATGAGTCATGTTTGAACGCTTGCAATTCTTATTAAAATTATTGGGACCTGATTTACTCTGATTTATTAAATCGAATGTGACATTTTATTAAACGTCTCTTTTGAGGTCGTTTTCTGTAACTTGTGTGTATGAATTATGAAGTAGCACCTCAAGTGGTATATTCGCTGCGTTGTTATGATTTTGGGGGGTGTTACAGATTGGTATCAGAGCACTGGTTATAAAGAACTAGGTCATTTTTAAAACCTAAACTATAACCGTTTTTCAAAAACTTTTAAGAATTTTTCACCATTGTCTGATATCCGCGCGCGCTTGCTCCCAGGTAACTTATATGCTCCCTTTTGCATCCTTATTGCTATTATATTAATAATGAATATATAATGCTTGGTTATTATTTTGCTCTCATACGTCTATCTTACGACGTCATATTATTTTCTTTATATCGGTCGGTTATATATACGCTGACCATTCTGATTATCGCGTACTTCCTGTTTTCTTATTTTCTCCCTCGAACGTCAATACTAGTATTATATATGGATGCTCGTACATATATGAGCTACTCTCCTCTCAAATTCTTACGCTTATCTTCGGGATCACCGCCATCTATATATATAAGAGTAATTCATATAAGTGTTGACTATTTACGGTTACTTTCATCTATTTTGGAACTTTCGAGTAAAGTTGGTATTTTAATGGGAAAATTTTGGCTTAAATCCTACTGTATCTTTGCATTAATGAATAGGCTAATATGTTAGGTCCTAGTGGCGAGTTGGATGGAACGCCAACTCTTCCGGATGGTCGAGATACGACCAAAACCGTGGAAACAAACTTAGTGTGTACCCATAATTTGTAATGCAGATAGTTAGGCTTATAACTAATTTTATTTGACTTGGAGGCTACTAGGTTTCTACTTGGGTAAAGGGTAAAACATATGAGGACCATGTGGTTCTTTGGATAAATCCGTAACTATTCCGGATGAATGAGTTACGACTAGAACGACCAAACTAATTATAAATTGTGGCCAGATTTTCAAAATGAGTTTGAGACCAATATTTTCATATTAAGTGCCCCATTTTCCAATTAAAACCTGTAGGATTTGGATAAAATTTAAACATGGGCTTTCGTTTTGGGTCAAACGGAGTTATAAAATGGGAATTATGCTAAAAACGATAGAACAAGAAAATGTTTAAATAATCAGATTTGGCACGTGATGGTAAAATGATAATTACCTACATATGTGTATAGTACTATGGTAAGTCTTAATAAGTTCTTTTTCTTTGATATTTTATGAGCGATGCGGTGATCTCCGAAACATTAACGTGACTTTATTTTATTTCCTTTTTAATAATATTGACATTCGGTGTACTTTGTCAATTTCACTAGTTATTTTATTGTTTGACTCCGAGTCCGAACACTCTTCTTATGCTTTTGAATCGCGTATATTGTGTTTGTAATCCATTATTTTGAAATCTTCCAATTGATGGGAGTACGGCTTTATCTTGTCACCTCGGATTGTGCCGTCTTTTAGCACTTACCTTTGGAACATGATGGACTAACGTCTCATTACTCTTCTTGTTACTTCTTATGATTTTGAAGAATCATGTCGTCAAGTAGACACTCCTTTTTACTTATTGTAACATTGTTTTGATATTGTGCTTTGTATCGGCCATGCTTAAGTAGGATGATTTATAATCGTCTTATTGAAATGAATTGGGATGCTTCTTCATTTGAATAAGGAAATTATAAACCGCCGAACCATAAGTTTATAAATTATTACTTACAAGGATTGGGACGCCTCTTTTTGTAAGTGACGAATTATAAATGAGTGGGCTTATGTGTATCCGACATAGCGTGTGCTCGTTTGTGCGAATCATTCTTTGGGCTATGAATTCCTTTCGACTCATAATTTGTTATATGGATTTTTTTCCAAATTTGTATCGACTGCAACGAACTTCATAAGCTAATAGTAATGAACCCTTAATCGCTTCTAAGAATTGACGACTTGTTAAATTCCTCGTTTCTAATGGCTTCTTCTTCGAGTCATGTATTTTATCTTCCCTTTTAAGGATTCTCGCGACATTAAATCCATTCGCTCTTGTTCATTGAACATATTTGATGTTTTGACTTTTTCTCATTTAGTGTCCGTTGGAAACCTCGATGATGATTTGTCTATATCCTCATCTCTTCACAATTTAACCGAAGACGATTCAGACGAATTGAGCGACGGGATTTCGCTACCTAAAGGGGTAGATACTTTAACAACCTGAATTTAAGATCAATGTTTAGACCGAGCCCTATTTATATTTTCTAGTTTTTGTAGAAATCATATTTTTTATTCTTTTTGCTCGACTTGTTAAAAATTGTCAATTTTAATTATTTGCGCGTCGTGATTTAGATATTTATCCGCTTTAGCGTTTGAGAAATTGACAACTCCATATTTTAGCTTTGAGAGCTTATTTAATTTTCATTTTAATACTTTTCGACTTTTATTCGCGTTTGGCCGAAACCGCGTCAAAATAGTATTTTTACAATTTTTAATATTTTAATTAAGTGTTTTAAAACAAATTTTGTGGTATAAATGTTTTAGAAAAATAAAAATAAAAATACAAAATAAACATAACATAAAAACCAAACACCCCCTTTCTTTTAATATGCTCCATCAAAACTAGAAACCAAACACACCCTTATATTTTATTTCCTTCTTCAAAACCAAAAGCCAAACACCCCTTTAATTTTATAAAAAGCCCATATATAACCCAAACTCTATTAATAAAAACACACAGTATTAGTTTTATAAAAAAAAGTCGACTCTCCCTCCCTGTCCCTTCTGTGTTCGACGCAGACCACAACAACACCAACAAATCATCATCGAAACTCTTCCCACTTGATTCCAATCACTTAATCATAACTAATACAATAATTCCCATTATCCTTTTGAAGATCAAACCACATGCAATTGGTTTTTCTCAAGTTTTTTTTTTTGAAGATTTTAATTTTTAGGGTTTTAGTCAAATTGGTACAATTGAAGCATCAAGGGTTTATAATCAAGGGTTTTTGCAAGTTATTGGATAATAAAAACTAAGGTTTGATCAATGTACATAGATGTTTGATTTTGGCAGTCCTAAAGGTAAATAAGAAGGGTTTTTGTTGATCTTTTTCTTTTAATTATTGTATTGTAAGTTGTCTCTAAACCCTTTTTTTAATTGTTGATTTTTATTTGTATGCATGTGTTTGATTTCATCTTTTATAAGGATGCATGTTCTTGAGTTTGTTTGATTTTGGGTTTGATCATGAACATCATGTTTTGATGTGTGAGATATATTATTATGATATGTTATGGCGTTGCAAGTGAATAATTGGTGATTTGGTTAAGTTTTGATGGGATTTCTAGGTAGTTTTAGGGACTGTTTTTAGACCAGTAGAAAAACATGGATATTCCTAATAATTTTTGGCCTGGAGCCTACTGTAAAATTACATGGTTGGATAGGTATAAGTCTAAGCTACGTATAGCGAATTAGATGGTTTATCAACTCCTTCGGATGAGGGAGTTATGGCCGTTTTACGATTGCTAGTCAAATCTGGAACATCATTTAGAAAACGAGTTACACTCCAGGTTAATACTCAAAAATGTTGGATAGGAAAGCTAATCTCAGTAGTATACATCTTAAACTAACTTTTTCAAGTGGGTTCACTTTAATATCTATTACGGTTTGGAAAATACGTCAAAATTGGGGTTTGGTAGGAAAATTTGGGACTGCTGCAAACCAGCAGTATAAATGGTTTAATTGCAGGAAACTTTTGGCCTAAGAAGGTCTAGATTATTTGATGGGATTGTATAAATAAGTTCAAAGTACATGTGTCGAGTTGACTAGAGCCATATCTCATCCGGATGAGTGAGATATGACCGATTTACGAAAACTAGTTAGTTCTGAACTACTGTTTGAAAAAGGGATTTAACTCTATATTTTTACACTAAAGTGTTGGGTTTTAAAACATGGTTAAACACTAGATATCATAAGCTTTCATCTCTCTTTGGATTCAACTTGATTTCTATTATAGAATAGGATTTATGGCCAAAACCGTAAGCGTTAGAAATTCAGCGAACTTTCTGTTTTGAGTTATGATTAGTAAAAACTCATTTCCCGTGGATTGGTAAATGGTTTGATTAAAAGGCCTAATGTTCTGGAAACTAGACTTAAGTATCTTTCCAGGGGTGAAAGCCCCATCCTTGTATCTTTTATAGGTTAAGAGATATGGTCTTGTAAAGTTGACTAAAAATTCAGCAACATAGTTTTACGCCTTTTCTTGAGAAATAAAAGTGCGGCCACATAGTAATAAGATAAGAATCGCTAAGCGGGACTTAGTAGACACTTAATGTAGTATAAGTTCAGGTTGTATACCAATTTGGGGATAAAAATACTCAGGTTAAGTTATAATGCAATGCCATGCATATCTCGGAAACATATCTCGTGATCATTTAATTTACTTTTACGAATCGATCTTCTTTATCATTCTAAGCCGCATCACGTCTTTTAGGTTGTGCTTAGACGCTTCTCACTCGTCCGATGATTCATCTACTTCTGGTCTTCATAACTCCTAAGGTGAGTTCATAGCCCCACCTTTTCTTTTTAATGGTTTTCATTAACTGTTTTCAAGGTGAGAATACATTCTCGTTTTACTAAGCAATTTTATTGATTACTGTAACAATCCGTATTTTTGATCAATGAGCGACGTCATCTATTTTACTAATTATTTAATTTTTTTTTTCTCTTTCTCGTACGTTATGCATTTTACACTCGATTTTTACTTCTTTTGATCACGGACCGACATCTTATAGGTCGTGGTTGAGGCGTATCATTGTTGTTCGTTCGTCGTTGAATCTATTATCCGAAACTTGACTAAGGTGAGTTCATAGCCCCACCTTTTCATTTTAATGATTTTCTTAAACTATTTTTGGGGTGAGAATACATGCTTGTTTTACCGAATAACTTATCGGTTACTACTACATAAGCGTTACATGAATGTTTTTACTAAAGCTTTTGCTTATCTACCACATGATTTCTAATACATGTTTGATACATGCTTGTTTTTATTACGAATAACTTATCGGTAACTACTACATAAGAGTTACCTGAATGTTTTTTTTACTAAAGGGGTCCTTTTTTTTTTTTTGCTATATCTACAACAATATTTCTAATACATGATTTGATACAATGCTTGTTTTACCGAAAATAACTTATCGGTTTACTACTACATAGAGTTGCAACATGAATGTTTTTTACTAAAGCTTTTGTTATCTACCACATGATTTCTAAATACATGTTTATACATGCTTGTTTTATAAACTGAACACAAGAAATTTTATGTATGCATGGACCCAAATATGAGGTCAATTGCATGAGTAGTTATTGCCAAAGACCCCACATCATGAACTGTTAATTGCCTATAATGGGTGAGCGCTAGTACAAATAAATAGATCTATTGGGTTTGACAGCCCTGTCCGGGGGTATGAATCGAATCCTTTCGAGCACCCAGTCAACGGACAATTTGTATTTAGAAGTTAGGTATAAGGCAATAATACCTAGTTATGGGGCAACATGAATTACATACAAGATATGTGTTAACGTCAAGGCTTCGGTGTCATGAGCTCAATGCAATCAAGATTTATACATTGTATTCGTTGCAATGTATTCTGTTGAATTATACTTTGAAATACTGTCGCTGGCTGATCTTAAACCTTGTGGTCCACTATTGAACATTACTTGATTTATTGAAACATTACTTGGATTTCGATAACAATTCTTCTAAATGTTGTAACGCTACTTTTCTTACAGAAATATTTCTTGAACTATTTCAATACTGCTTTTACTTAAACCTATGAATTCACCAACATTATTGTTGACGTTTTTGCATGTATTTTCTCAGGTTATTATATTGCTAGCTGAGCATTGGGAGCATTTGAGTCGCGTGGATATCAAAACTTAAAGGACTCGGTTTTCTTCACATTCGATAATCATTTATCTTTAAAAATATACATTGAATCATGCTTGAACTCTTTTAACTTGGTAAAAAGGAAATTATTGGGACCTAAATTTACTCTGATTTGTTTAAATCGAATTTGACATTTTATTAAACGTCTCTTTTGAAGTCGTTTTCTATAACTTGTACTTTATACTATGAAGTAGCACCCTAATGTGGTATTTCGCTGCGTTGTGATTTTATGGGGGTGTCACAACAATATAGTAAATTTATAGAGTCATAAAACAATATCCGTGAGAATTCAAACTTAACACACGTTTTATACTTGTTACCACAATACTCGGTCCATAACTCCTTATTCTCATCCATTGTTTTCGAAAGATTCGTTTAAATCAGACTCTTATATATTTACTTTCACATCCACTCTTCTCACAACTTCATAGAATTCTTTGAACTAAACTTCCACATAAAATTCTTTAGTATGACAAACGTGAGTATTTAAGAGTGTGAGTTTTGGGTTTATGGCTTACAGTATTAACACTAAAAGTACAAGTTTGGTTCGGGTTGTGGATTGTGTTTCGATTTAGTTTTGGTTCGTGCTTGGGTTAAGATTTTTGGGTCATTGGTCATAGTTTTGAGATTTGTACGTGTGGCTAGCTCATCACGTACGTTCGGGTTTTGGTTTTGATTCACCTGAGGGTTATAGTTCATTAGTTGGCAGAGTTGGGTTACGTCTAGCTGTTGTGTAGAACTGAGTTTCGGTTGGTGTGCAGGTTAAGTTTTTGGTTCGCGATTTGTACGTCGGTGTAGGACTCAGTTTGGGGTTTGATCATCTCTTATTTATTTATGGTATTCATTTTTGGATTGGTTTCGTGTTTGTGTGGTTGTTTTTGGTGTCGCTCTATCTTTTCTTTGCTTTGAGGTAAATCTTTAACTATCATCCCAGTACATATGCTTACACCAATCACTAGTATTAGGTTGGGTAATTCTTTTATATTGCTAAGATGACACTATAATAAGATACCACTAAATTAAGATGATAAACATGTAAGCATAGTATGGACTGGTTTGTTATGAATCTGCTCATAAGACAGTGTAAATATATTTAGAAGGAAATGGGTTACCTTTTACAACCTTGATAAAATAATATTTTGGTCAATCCTTAAATACATACTAATTATATAGTTTCGTTTGTTTTAAGTTAAAATGAATGCATGAGTCTTTTTGACTCTAAAATATGAAAAAAGATCTCATTTTATACATAAAGCTTTTGTAAGGAAGTGCACTTGGTATTCTTGGTATAATCTCAGTGAGTTAATTTGATGGACATGATTACATAATAAAATTACTACATTGAATACGAAAGTACTACTAATCAGTATTATAAGTAAGAAAACACAATAGTAGATTATACTCGCAAAGCTTTTAGTGATAATTGTCTCATTAATTCATGTAGATAATCTGAAGCGTGAATAAGTCAATTTGATTTGTCAAGTAAGCATTGATTTATTCAAGGTACAGATATTCTATCCTTTCTTTTAAGGATTCTTATGACATTCTGTTAGGAATTATAGATTTGATGAGACAAAATAAAGAAGTAATGAAAAAAAAGGATCAAAATCGTCATTAAAGAATTTTACAAGCTTGTGGAAAATTATAGAAGATTTTGAAGATCTTTTTAAGAAGATAGAAGATTACAGAAGATCAAGTTAAATGTTTAAAAGATTTATGTTTATCCCTTTGTAAACCTAAATATCTCTAGTATATAAAGATATATCAAGTCATAAGTTTTATATACACAGAAAATGTAGTCAACTAAAGGGGTATGTGTGTTTTAGGCGTTAAGTCTTAATGTAGATGCCTAGATTGGTTGTAGTTTAGCCTCAAGGATCTTTGATTCCTTGTTATAGTTTAGATAGCATGCTTTACCATTGATCAAGGTAGAATTGGGACTTGTAGTAGTAATTGTAGAGAAGATAATGATGAAAAACCTTGTTAGAATAATATTGATTTGTTCTTATTCTGCTGCATGTTATTATCATTGTTATTCATCCTAGATGAGGTCTAAACAACCTCGAGCTATAAACGATCCAAGAACTATCACGTGTTTAGTTCTATCAGGTGGTATCAGAGCCTCGTGGCTCTTGATCTAGGATACTACAAGGTTTTGGTGACGAGCTTAGAAGAAAAGAAGGTTCGAATTTTTTTGTTTTTGGTTTTGTGCAAATTCGATGTAGTTAGGGTTTTGCAAACCCTAATACTATGAAAACAGGAAAGAAGATTGTATTAGCAACTTGGAACATGGTGAAGAAATCCTAATTTGAACATGATTAATGCATGGTTCTAGGGTTTTTGGTCGTTTGTTAACAATGGTGAAGAAACAAGCTATTTGATATTGTGTTTGTGCCTTGGAAGAAAGAAGCAGCAGAAGACACAAGGCTCAAAAGGCTCAAAAGGTTTGACATATTAGGGTTTTACACCAACCAAACCCTAAATTCATGATTCATCATGGTATTGCAGAAGGAGTAAACAGAATTTGTGACAGTTTTATGACACTAAAAAGTGTCGTCTAGAAGAAAAAGCAGTAGGTTTGTATACGTTTAGGATATTGATGGCAACATGATAACAAGTTTGTATGCGTATTCATAACTTTTGGTATTGATGAGGAATGTAATGGGTTTTGATATAAAATTCCTAGTCTTTAGGGATTGTGTTTGGTTCTCATAACAAGTTCCTGTATTATTAGATATGGATGCAATTTTATTGCTGCTTCATGATTATATGATGGGTTTTATTTGTGGATTGATACTATTGTTTTGGAAGCCCACTGAAAGCTGCTAATGTGTTTGGATATGGAGCATATAGTTACTACAGGTTTGAAAGTATATATAGTTAATACTGCCAGATGAAACGTTAGTGCTGCCAGTTTGGGTTTCGAGTACATGTATTAATACTACTTTAAAAGTATTAGTACTGCTAGGGTATTTTAACTTCTATTAATGTTGCTTATGATTTCATTAAGTTACTACTGTCAACGCAAATTTCTGCTTCCAACAGAAGGTTTATACTTATTCAAGGAGTTTGTACTGTTAGCATAAAAAGTAGTAAACTTAATACTGCTAGGGATTCAAAAATAGTTTCAACTGCTAGTTTTATCAGATATCAGACAGTACCTGGTTTGGAAGATATTGGACAACACACACAAGAAGTTTTGGTTTAAAATGTTCTTAAACGTTTAAAGGGCTCATTTTTAGATTTCTTGGATTAATTGGTTACGAAGAAGGTTGTTTATAACTTATTTGACGATGAAGTGGAATTACTTGGGTAAGTGTTTTATCATATCTTAAACAGCTTACAACGTTTAAAGATAACTTGTTTATGCTTAGAAATGATGTGACGAAGACTTGTCAAAATCTAGCAAAGGTGTGCGATTTCTCTTATGGTGCTCAATGCGTACATTTGCTATCACTTAGTGTGTGTCTCATAGAAGATGAGGATTTTTGTCAAGAGGTTGCGGTCTACTTATATTTCACAGATTTATTTATAAGTTTGACGTTACGTAGATAGTACAAGATATAAGACACAAGTTTGAGTTATTCTACTTCAGCATCAAGTTCATAATACTTAGTTTTCTTTATCAGTAATCATTACATAGAGCCTACAGAATTGAAGATTCAAGAAATCATTAACATATGGGTTTCAGGGGAAGCTTATTGACAAAATGTTTAACCGTCAGGATATGTTCATGCACCACTTAAAGTGAAAGGTTTCGTCACTACTGCTGATCTTTATTACTACTGCTAGTTTAATTTTCTACTGTCTTAAATTCATTATTCTTATTATGCGTCATGGAGGGTAATTTAAGACATTGGAAGGCTGGATTAGTAGTGTAGTATATGATTTGTAGTTGTAAAGATTCAAGTTGCTTATCTTCACAAGACCCCTATTGGATTATGAAAAAAAGGGGAAGAAGATTACAGGGATATGATTTACAGCTTATTATGTGTGGTAACATGGCAAGTTTACAAAGGAAATCTAAACTAAGGGGAAGTTTGTTTCATTCAGGGAGATCCATGATCTCAACTTCAGGGGAAGCTTTGATTAAAGGCTTTATGATGAAGTTCGTACAAAAATATTGTTTGTTTTGTCATCATCAAATAGGGGAAGATTGTTAGGAATTATAGATTTGATGAGACAAAAGAAACAAGTAATGAAACAAAAGGATTAAAATTGTCATTAAAGAATTCTACAAGCTGGTGGAGAATTATGGAAGATTTGGTCAAAGATATCAAAAGATGAAGATTCTGGAAGATCTCCTTAAGAAGATAAAGATAACAGAAGATATTCCTAAATGTTTAAAAGATTTATTTGTCTAATGTTTATCTTCCTTTGTAAGCCTTGATATCTCTCTATATAAAGAGATTCATAGGCGTGTAGTTTCATATACACAGAAAATGTAGTCAACTAAAGGTGTGTGTGTTCTAGGCGTCAAGTCTTAATGTAGACGCCTAGATTGGTTGTAGTTTAGCCTCAAGGATCTTTGATTCCTTGTTATAGTTTAGATAACACGTTCAACCATTGATCAAGGTAGAATTAGGGCTTGTAGTAGTCATTGTAGAGAAGATAATGATGAAAAACCTTTTTAGAATAACATTGATTTATTCTTATTCCGCTGTATGTTATTATCATTGTTATTCATCCTAGATGAGGTCTAAACAACCTCGAGCTATACACGATCCAAGAACTACCACGTGTTTAGTTCTATCAGGTGGTATCAGAGCCTCGTGGCTTTTGATCTTGGATACTACAAGGTTTTGGTGACGAGCTTAAAAGAAAAGAAGGTTCGAATTTTTCTGTTTTTGATTTTGTGTAAATTTGATGCAGTTAGGGTTTTGCAAACCTTAATACTATGAAAACAGGAAAGAAGATTATATTAGCAGCTTGGAACATGGTGAAGAAATCCTAATTTGAACATGATTAATGCATGGTTCTAGGGTTTTTGGTCGTTTGTTAACATTGGTGAAGAAACAAGCTGTTTGATTTTGTGTTCGTTCCTTAGAAGAAAGAAGCAGCAGATGGTTTATTATTTGTGTTCGAATAAGCAGCAGAAGACACAAGGATCAAAAGGCTTAAAAGGTTTGACATATTAGGGTTTTACACCAACCAAACCCTAAATTCATGATTCGTTATGGTATTTCAGAAGGAGTAAACAAAATTTGTAACAGTTTTGTGACACTAAAAAGTGTCGTCTAGAAGAAAAAGCAGCAGGTTTGTATACGTTTGGGATATTAATGGCAACATGATGACAGGTTTGTATGCTTATTCATAACTTCTAGTATTGATGAGGAATGGAATCGATTTTGATATAAAATTCCTAGTCTTTAGGGATTGTGTTTGGTTCTCATAACAAGTTCATGTATTATTGGATATGGATGCGATTTGATTGCTGCTTCATGATTATATGATGGGTTTTATACGTGGATTGATACTATTATTTTGGAAGCCCATTGAAAGCTGCTGATGTGTTTGGATATGGAGCATATAGTTACTACTGGTTTGCAAGTATATAAGGTTAATACTGCTAGATAAAAAGTGCTGCCAGTTTGGGTTTCGAGTACCGATATTAATACTGCTTCAAACGTATTAGTACTGCTAGGGTATTTTAACTTCTATTAATGATGCTTATGATTTCATTAAGTTACTACTGTCAGCGCAAGTTTCTGCTACCAATAGATGGTTTGTACTTATTCAAGGAGTTTGTAATGCTAGCATAAAAAGCATTATTAAGTTAATACTGCTAGGGATTCAAAAATAGTTTCAACTGCTAGTTTTATCAGATATCGGACAGTACATCGTTTAGAAGATATTGGACAACACACACAAGAAGTTTTGGTTTTAAATGTTCTAAAACGTTTAAAAGGCTCGTTTTTGGATTTCTTGGATTTATTGGTTGCGAAGAAGGTTGTTTATCACTTATTTGACGATGAAGTGGAATTACCTGGGTATGTGTTTTATCATATCTTAAACGACTTACAAAGTTTAAAGATAACCTGTTTGTGCTTAGAAACGATGTGACAAAGACTTGTCAAAATCTAGCAAAGGTGTGTGATTTCTCTTATGGTGCTCAATGCGTACATTTGCTATCACTTAGTGTGTGTCTCATAAAAGATGAGGATTTTTGTCAAGAGGTTGCGGTCTACTTATATTTCATAGATTTATTTATAAGTTTGACATCACATGGATAGTACAAGATATAAGACATAAGTTTGAGTTATTCTACTTCAGCATCAAGTTCGTAATACTTAGTTTTCTTCATCAGTAATCATTACATAGAGCCTACACAATTGAAGATTCAAGAAATGGTTAACATATAGGTTTCAAGGGAAGCTTATTGATAAAATGTTTAACCATCAGGATATGTTCATGCACCACTTGAAGTGAAAGGTTTCGTTACTACTACTGATCTTTATTACTACTGCTAGTTTAAATTTCTACTGTCTTAAATTCATTATTCTTATTATGCGTCATGGAGGGTAATTTAAGACATTGAAAGGCTGGATTAGTAATGTAGTATATGATTTGTAGTTGTAAAGATTCAAGTTGCTTATCTTCACAAGACGCCTATTAGATTATGACAAAAAAGGGAAGAAGATTACAAAGATATGATTTGCAGCTTATTATGTGTGGTGACATGGCAAGGTTACAAATGAAATTTGAACTAAAGGGAAGTTTGTTTCATTCAGGGAGATCTATGATCTCAACTTCAGGGGAAGCTTTGATTAAAAGCTTTATGATGAAGTTCGTGCAAGAACATTGTTTGTTTTGTCATCATCAACTAGGGGAAGATTGTTGGGAATTATAGATTTGATGAGACAAAAGAAAGAAGTAATGAAACAAAAGGATCAAAATCGTCATTAAAGAATTATACAAGCTGGTGGAGAATTATAGAAGATTCTGAAGATCTCTTTTAGAAGATAGAAGATAACAGAAGATCAAGTTAAATGTTTAAAAGATTTATGTTTATCCCTTTGTAAACCTAAATATCTCTAGTATATAAAGAGATATCAGGTCATAAGTTTTATACACACAGAAAATGTAGTCAACTAAAGGTGTGTGTGTGTTTTAGGTAAACAAACAAACAAACAACATACCTAATCCCGCCGAAGCAGGGTATGGGGGAGGTAGAATGTAGACAGATCCTACCCCTACTCTTGGGTAAACCCGAAAGTAGAGAGACTGCTTCCAGGGAGACCTCCGGCACGTGGGAGTATGCTAGTGAAGAAGAAAGCATGAGCGAGAAGCACCAAAAGAGGATAAAAGGACCGACATATACAAACAACCATAGAAGCAAATCACATAGACAAAAGGAAAACACACGAATCAAATAAGCAAAAGAAAAAGCCCAAAACAACACACATACAAAGGGGTAAGGACAAGAAATGCGAACCAACAAACTAAATAGGCATACATGCAATGAAAAACTAACAATGGAAAGGGGAAGACATAAAAGCAAAGCCACCAAGAAGCAAAAACAAAAAGAAAAAAAGCCAAGCAAACAAGCAACAAAACCAACAAGCAAAAACAATGCATAAAGCATAAAAGAAAAGAAGCTAAGGCAGCGCAAAGATTGGTTGTAGACGCCAAGTCTTAATGTAAACGCCTAGATTGGTTGTAGTTTAGCCTCAAGGATCTTTGATTCCTTGTTATAGTTTGGATAACATGTTCTACCATTGATCCATGTAGAATTGGGGCTTGTAGTAGTCATTGCAGAGAAGATAATGATGAAAAACCTTGTTAGAATAACATTGATTTGTTCTTATTCCGCTGCATGTTATTATCATTATTATTCATCCTAGATGAGGTCTAAACAACCTCGAGCTATAAACGATCCAAGAACTATCACGTGTTTAGTTCTATCAGGTGGTATCAGAGCCTCGTGGCTCTTGATCTAGGATACTACAAGGTTTTGGTGACGAGCTTAAAAGAAAAGAAGGTTCGAATTTTTCTGTTTTTGGTTTTGTGAAAATTCGATGCAGTTAGGGTTTTGCAAACCCTAATACTATGAAAACAGGAAAGAAGATTGTATTAGTAGCTTGGAACATGGTGAAGAAATCCTAATTCAAACATGATTAATGCATGGTTCTAGGGTTTTTGGTCGTTTGTTAACATTGGTGAAGAAACAAGCTGTTTGATTTTGTGTTCGTTCCTTGGAAGAAAGAAGTAGCAGATGGTTTATTATTTGTGGTCGAATAAGCAGCAGAAGACACAAGGCTCAAAAGGTTTGACATATTAGGGTTTTACACCAACCTAACCCTAAATTCATGATTTGTCATGGTATTGCAGAAGGAGTAAACAGAATTTGTGCCATTTTTTGTGACACTAAAAAGTGTCATTTGGAAGAAAAAGCAACAGGTTTATATACGTTTAGGATATTGATGGCAACATGATGACAGGTTTGTAAGCGTATTCATAACTTCTGGTATTGATGAGGAATGGAATCGGTTTTGATAAAAAATTCCTAGTCTTTAGGGATGGTGTTTGGTTCTCATAACAAGTTCCTGTATTATTAGATATGGATGTGATTTTATTGCTGCTTCATGATTATATGATGGGTTTTATTCGTGGATTGATACTATTGTTTTGGAAGCCCATTGAAAGCTGCTGATGTGTTTGGATATGGAGCATATAGTTACTATTGGTTTTAAAGTATATATGGTTAATATTGCCAGATGAAACGTTAGTGCTGCTAGTTTGGGTTTTGAGTACATGTATTAATACTACTTCAAAAGTATTAGTATTGCTAGGGTATTTTAACTTCTATTAATGCTGCTTATGATTTCAATAAGTTACTACTGTCAACGTAAGTTTCTGCTACCAATAGAAGGTTTGTACTTATTCAAGGAGTTTGTACTGCTAGCATAAAAAGCAGTATTAAGTTAATATAGCTAGGGATTCAAAAATAGTTTCAACTGCTAATTTTATCAGATATGGCACAGTACATGGTTTGGAAGATATTGGACAACACACACAAGAAGTTTTGGTTTTAAATGTTCTTAAACGTTTAAAAGGCTTGTTTTTAGATTTCTTGGATTAATTAGTTACGAAGGTTGTTTATCCCTTATATAACGATGAAATGGAATTACTTAGGTAAGTGTTTTATCATATCTTAAATGGCTTACAACGTTTAAAGATAACTTGTTTGTGCTTAGAAACGATGTGACGAAGACTTGTCAAAATCTAGCAAAGGTGTACGATTTCTCTTATGGTGCTCAATGCGTACATTTGCTATCACTTAGTGTGTGTCTCATAGAAGATGAGGATTTTTGTCAAGAGGTTGCGATCTACTTATATTTCACAAATTTATTTATAAGTTTGACGTCACGTGGATAGTACAAGATATAAGACACAAGTTTGAATTATTTTACTTCAGCATCAAGTTCGTAATATTTAGTTTTCTTCATTAGTAATCATTACATAGAGCTTACAGAATTGAAGATTCAAGAAATGTTTAACATATGGGTTTCAAGGGAAGCTTATTGACAAAATGTTTAACCATCAGGATATGTTCATGCACTACTTGAAGTGAAATGTTTCGTTACTACTGCTGATCTTTATTACTATTGCTAGTTTAAATTTTGACTGTCTTAAATTCATTATTCTTATTATGCATCATGAAGGGTATTTTAAGACATTGGAAGGCTGGATTAGTAGTGTAGTATATGATTTGTAGTTGTAAAGATTCAAGTTGCTTATCTTCATAAGACCCCTATTAGATTATGACAAAATGGGGAAGAAGATTACAAAGATATGATTTGCAGTTTATTATGTGTGGTATCATGGCAAGGTTATAAAGGAAATCTAAACTAAGGGGAAGTTTGTTTCATTCAGGGAGATCCATGATCTCAACTTTAGGGGAAGCTTTGATTAAAGGCTTTATGATGAAGTTCGTGCAAGAACATTGTTTGTTTTATCATCATTAAATAGGGGAAGATTGTTGGGAATTATAGATTTGATGAGACAAAAGAAACAAGTAATGAAACAAAAGGATTAAAATTGTCATTAAAGAATTCTACAAGCTGGTGGAAATTATAGAAGATTATGAAGATCTCTTTAAGAAGATAGAAGATAACAGAAGATCAAGTTAAATGTTTAAAAGATTAATGTTTATCCCTTTGTAAACCTAAATATCTCTAGTATATAAAGAGATACCAGGTCATAAGTTTTATATACACAGAAAATGTAGTCAACTAAAGGTGTGTGTATGTTCTAGGTGTTAAGTCTTAATGTAGATGCCTAGATTGGTTGTAGTTTAGCCTCAAGGATCTTTGATTCCTTGTTATAGTTTAGATAACATGTTCTACCATTGATCAAGGTAGAATTGGGGCTTGTAGTAGTAATTGTAGAGACGATAATGATGAAAAACCTTATTGGAATAACATTGATTTGTTCTTATTCCGCTGCATGTTATTATCATTGTTATTCTTCCTAGATGAGGTCTAAACAACCTCAAGCTATAAACGATCCAAGAACTATCACGTGTTTAGTTCTATCACATTCGATCCGTATCTATTTGCACTTTTGAGATCCCTATATATGTTCCCTAGCCTTTGATTCGTTATTCGTTTGCTACCTATTTGATCACTTTGTTGAACCCTTTGAATTCGTTTGTCACATGCTTCATTTGACATTGCCATGATATGAATTTATCCATTTTTTAGACATGATCTTCTTTGGACATAATATGTTTCATTTCGATATGCTATATGAACCCTTTGTTTTGTTCCGATGCCTGAGCTAACTAGCCATGGAGGTACCATGACCGCATCATTAAGGCACCAATGGCGTGACACTATCCGTGGCGGTGTGATTAGTCCTTGGCATTCCCTTTTGTTTTGTATGATCTATTATGAAATTGGCCATATATAATTTGATTTGTAAGGAGCGTATGGATGTATCCTAAGTACTTCGTTTAGTTTCGTTTTGGTGCATGGCTTAGTGTGGTGCCAACACCCCATTGAACATTTTGTTTCAATACCTATGGAGATTGCAACTCCCTTGTATAACTTTCTGTGATTTATATATGATTATTTAGTCTAAGAGTGTGGCATGCTTTAGACTTTTGTTTCAAGCTCGTGGGGCATTTCTATATGTTTTGTTTGGCTACTTATTTGTTCAGTTCTGATGATATATGAAATCTCTTATTCCATTTTGTTTACTACATATGTTTGATCTATCTATTTTGTTTATATCTGTTCACTGAGCTTTAGCCGCATTTTCTTTTCTTCACGACAGGTAATAAGGGGGAAGCTGGGTTGTGAGTAAAGAGTGCTTAGGAGCTCATATTGGACCATCTTGAGGAACTAGCATACCAGATCTATATTAGAATTTGTTTAGCTAAAGGATTTCTAATTTAATATTCGTTTGGGAATTTTGCCAAACCAGTTTACTAGTTAGTCTTCCCCTTGCGTTTATTAATGCCATAAGTGTGACATTTGACCCGTTCTCAGGTGGGGTGTTACACTAAAAACCATTTCTAATAGCAAGTATATATTTTCTAGTTACCATTCTATTTCGCCAACAAAAACAACACCTCCATAGTAACCTAGTCCCTTCCACCAATATTGATCATTCCACCAACAAAACAACAACTCCACACTAACCTAGTCCCTTCGACCAATATTTATCATTTCACCAAAATATTTATTTACGAAATGATAACGAGCTCAAATAGTGGACTTTTTTTATATATAACTTATATATAAACATTTTTAATGTAGTTTTTATAGACAAAGGTGTAGTTTTATAATCAACGTGTATGGTGATAAACATATATAAAGATGAGGTGAAAAGTATAAAAATATGCTAGAAAACATTTACTTACAAGAATGAAGAAAATGAATGAAGATTAACCCTAAAATATAAGTATGCATAACCCAAACTCGATCCAAGAGTAACCCAAATAAACCAACCAATACACCATTAGTATGTATATGAACCCAAGTCTTGAAGATCAAAGAAAAATGAAAACCACTTGTGGGTTGCTTGCGTCGGCTGAACCAAGAGAGAAGGGATAAAGAAAGAAATTTTTTTGATAAGTGTTTATGTGTGTAAGAAATGACTGAACTAGTGCCTTCCTTTTAGACAAAAACATAGCACATGGTGTGAGGTTCAGGCTTGGCGCAACACAAAACATTTTTTAAGAGAATTAAGATGAAAGGACTAGGAATGAAAAAACATAATTATACCATTAGTACAAGTTGGTTAGCACGGGATTCAAAATTTTAGTGGTGGTATGTGGTGTTGGGTGTGGTCGGCCAAAAAAAAGGGAGAGGGGGTAGGGGGAATTGTTTTTCAAATTTAAATTTTCATGTATATGTAAAAATATCTAGATTTTTTAGCTAGGATAAGAAAATACATGTATGCATGCATGCAAATGCAATATGCAACAATTTGACGTAACTTGTAAAATATACGTACGCGACATATAAAAATGTATTCGTAAAATCATAACATGCTCGTTGTGAGTAGACTACACTTATTCAAATGTCGGAACACGTCCGAATATGTTTTTGCTAAAACGCGGGATAGCCTCCCGGTTACACGTTTAAAGTAACCACGTAAACATAAAAAGTGAAAAATCACAAGTTAGTCGTAAAAATATTAACCTAAAAATTTCCAGTTGTCACATAAACCGTATACGATTATTAGGGCTTTTTATGTCATTGGAACACCATATACTCACATGTATCATTGAGTTAAGTTATTCAATCATTAATCATTAAATTATGACTTGTTCTTATTGTTTCAATGTTTCTTATCTTTGCTTATTGTTAACATGTTAGGCTAAATCAATTAGTGTTTTCCTAGGATTACATGAAACCTAGTTATAATATTTAATCTATTGTTTCTTGCTAGTGGTGTGTACGCTAGGTAGTTGAAAACTAGTTAAACATCATACCTTAGCTAGACGTCAACTAAAATGTGACTAGTTAACGAATCATACGTCTTGGGTAGTTAACTAGTGAGTATTTATTGTATGTAACTTAACTATTAGGTAGTAGACATTCAATAGGTGTAGCCTACTTAGGTGGTTCCGTAGGCGCGGTATTGACCAACTTGCAATCAAATTAGGAAATACTTCACATTACACTAGCAAGGGAGTGTCAACGCGATAGATTAGGTAGTGTGACTAGGGAGTAGTGCATCTTAAGTGAGCACATTTATTTACCTATATGAGTTCCCACCACTTTTATATTTCCGCATAATTAAGAGTAGTTTAGATTAGTTAAAACCCTCTCTCTCAACATACTGATTTTACTTGCTTTTGAATAAACTAAAATATACCAAAAATACTCTTTCCTTGACCCTTAGACCTTAGTGGCATACATTTTGAGCGTACCTTACTATTCCCCTAGAGAAAGATTAACCACCGAGTCTTGCCTATACTGCACTACAACGGTTAGGTACTCTGCTTAGGAGGGTTGTAAAACTTAGGTGTTGCAACCCGCCGCATCATAGATTTGGCAATATTGTCAAGGAATAGTCTAGGTTTCGATCTTTATCTAGCTTAGGTCTACTCACTATATTCCAATCAAGTAAGCATTTTATTTTTATTTTTATTAGCTTTCTCGTAGTCTATTGATGTGTATTTGTGTAGGTGTTATTTTATGTATCAAGTTTTAATATTTATTTTATGCTGACTATACCTAAAAACAACACTTTAATGGGCAGTGTACCCGGTCAAATGGAGTTTCGTGGTAAGTAGGGTGTCGATCACTGAGAGTGGAAGTTAACTCTTAATTCTACTGGTATTTTATCTATCTAGTTTTGTCACACCTCGACAATGGCGGAAACTCGGGAATGCAACATAATGATCAATCATAACACAAGATAAGAAATAGAGAAAACTACAATGCATAAACTTCAAGTGCTATGAAGACCATCAACCTCGAACAACGTCGAGTGATGTCCCAAATCACTATCAAAATCCACAATCTCTTACAATTATTCATAAGCCCACATAGGGGTCCAAAATCCAAACTTAAACCAAAACTTCCAAATACCTAAGCCAAATAAAATAAGCAAGTAAGACTTCATATGAAAATCCACTCGGCATACTTCTAAGTCTGCTACCATATAAATCACCAACTATTCCTCTTTCACTTCACCTGAAAATGATACTCGAAAACGTTAACAATAATGTTGGTGAGCTTGTAGGTTTGTCCTTAAACCCAAAAGCTGTGCCAATATTTCAACCAGTAGACAATAGTGCTATATGAGAGTGAATATATGCAAACAACCTTAGCATCACCGCTAATCAATAACCATATGTCACTTACGTACCTAAAGGGCCTACCAGCTAGAGCACTAGAATTAGGGCAGGACCACACACAAACTAGGGTAGGCTTACCCATCCGCTCTAATAATTACAAAAATACTGGGTAGGCGTACCCATCTGCTCCAAACAATCATGCAACACATAATATTCACATAGCAGTCATAAGCACATATCTTGTCCCAAAAACAAAACCCTATTTCGCACAATTCAATTCAAAACAGTTTAAAACACATTTGAGTATCATTTTCCTCTAACGGAAAAACAGTAAAAATAGGTCTACGAGAACTCACCTCAAGCAAGTCTTTAGCAACCAAATCTCAATCACACAAGCAAATGCAACGACGCCCGCACACGACCTAGTCCAGTTAATGTCCCAATTTAATCATCTATATCCAAAACAATCTCATGTTTTAATGGCAAGAGTTTTAGGATCGTTGTATGTACAATTACCCCATAATTAATTTTGGGGTGGGGGGGGGGGGGTGTGGGGGGGGTGGTATGTGATGGTTGACTACAAATATCCCATAATCATACAATTCCTCATTACTCAATAATACATACTTATACTATTTTAGAGAAATAGATAAGTAATATACGTAAATATTTATAATTAATAATTATAAATATATCTCGGTAAGTCCATTCGGTAACCTTAGTCACCGTGAAAATAATCATATTAGAGTTGAAAATGAAACGTTTACTCATAGTAAACATATTCGAGAAGTTTCGAGAAAAATTATATTTTTCGTCTTTTAGTGAATTTATTAAATAAATAAAATAATTAAATAATATTTTATTATTTAAAATTCAAAAATCATGTTTTTAGGTAAAATTTCTAAGTATAAACTTTTTACGAAATTTTGACATGACCCGTACACTCATACAACGTTTTCCAAGGTTTCAAACCTTATTTTCAACACTTTTTACCAATTCGACACTTTTTGACAAAATCTCAAAATCTCAATCTTTAACGTTTACTAAAACGTTTTTCCAAAAGATCGTTCAATATCACTTCTTAAATACAATTTCACTTTCAAAAGTCCGTCAAAACTCTTATAACGACTAAATATCGCTTATTGGGCTTTAAGGCCCAATAAGGGTCCATTAAGATATTTATAAGTCCAAAATACGATCCAAGTCCAAAACCAAGGTCCATTTACATACATAAGCTTATACCATTAAGTAGAAAATAATCCAGACCACAATAAGCTCTCCCATTAAGCCATGGCTTAAATAGACTTATTGGAGCGTGAGTCCATATGCTCCAAAATAGGTATATTAAGCTTGAAAATAAGCTATTAAGCTACGTATTGCATTTGGTTACTACCATAAGCCTCAAAAATAGTCCACAAACATACGCCATAACACAAAATAGTCAAAATCACTTTCCTTGTGATTTTGGAAAAGTCACGTGGCATATAAGCCCAAAATAAGCCAAGAAATAACTTAAAAATAAGCCCGAATAAGCTATACAAGCTACTATAAAAAATAAGCTATCTAGCAACATATATTATTCAACCATCACGACCACAACATCAAAACTACAAAAAACTCCTTTTTCCTTTTTTAATCTAACGAACCAAACATACCCTTTTTATTCATTTCGTTTCCAAAAATCGATTTTCACAACGATCAACTTGTACAACTAACATCTATGCATCAAGATAAACCCAAAAGGACAAACAAAATTTAAATTTGAAAACTTATAAGAAAATCTTAAAAAATGTAGATTTCGACACGAACCAGACAACCCAAACGTTGTTTAAATGAAAACCCAAACACTCTTATCAACCCGGAATATCACGTTATCGATCAAAGTTTGGAAAATATATGGTGGTTTGTGGTGGTAGGTGGCGGACGAACCAAGCACACACACTTAAGTATGTGTTTTATTTTTTTGAAAATGAATGATAATGAAAAAAAGGTCTAGTGAAAGAATATAAATGTACATCTTTGGAACACATTAGCTAAAATTAATCCACCTTGTCCCCTTAAGCATACATGACCGGTTATGGCATCTTATGGGGTGTCGGGTCTTTCTTTTCGTGTCGGAATCACTTAAAAGCTCGTAAAAGTCAACCGTAAAATTTACCACAAAGTTAATTAGCATTTTTATTCACCTTAAAAATACTTTTC
The DNA here is from genome assembly GCA_026074375.1 of Tanacetum coccineum. NCBI lineage: Eukaryota > Viridiplantae > Streptophyta > Magnoliopsida > Asterales > Asteraceae > Tanacetum > Tanacetum coccineum. The sequence continues at coordinate 48,193 of BQNB010013579.1, forward strand.
CATTAACCTAGAGTATTTACATGACATATTTACACTTTAAACCCTTCAAAACTCATTTGGACATTAACGGACGTGTCAGACTCGTTTTTTGGCATTTTTCAAAATTCACGGGGCAAACCACCCGGAATACAAATAACACAATAATACCTTCCAAAAGGGATTATTAATCACAATAAACCATAAATCACCATAATTCTCAACAAAATCACCACCGTCAACACGGTACAAAATCTGAATAAACTGATAAAAGTCAAATAGTCAAAGGACTATAAATGAAATATTCAGAACACAAAAAGGGCAAAGGTTACATTCTACCCCCTTAAAAGAATTTCGTCCCCGAAATTCAACTACTAACATCACTAAACAAATGCGGGTACTTCAATTTCATCTGATCTTCACGTTCCCACGTGAATTCAGGGCCACGTTTTGAATTCCACCGAACCTTGACGATGGCAATCCTACTACGCTTCAACTTCTTAAACTCTCTTTCCAAAATTTCCACAGGCTCTTCCACAAAATTCAACTTAGCATCAACTCGAATCTCATCCAAAGGCACTTGCAGTGTTGGATCAGCCAAACACTTCTTAAGGTTTGACACGTGGAACGTGTCATGAACACCGTTCAACTCCTCAGGCAAATCTAACCGATAGGCCACAGGGCCTACCTTTTTAATAATCTCAAAAGGTCCAACAAATCTAGGTGCTAACTTCCCTTTCTTCCTAAAGCGTACCACACCTTTCTAAGGCGACACTTTGAGCAAGACATAGTCACCTACACTAAACTCTAGAGGCTTCCTCCTCTTATCAGCATAACTTTTCTGACGATCACGCGCAGCCTTAAGTCTATCCTTAATCTACGAGATCTTCTCAGTAGTCTCTTGCACTAACTCAGGTCCTATCAATTGACCTTCTCCAACCTCAGCCCACAAAATTGGCGAACGACACTTTCTACCATACAATGCCTCAAACGGAGCACATCTCACACTAGATAACTATTGTTATACGGAAACTTAACCAACGAAAGATGAACATCCCAACTTCCTCTGAAGTCCATGACGCATGCTCTAAGCATCTCTTCCAAAGTCTGAATAGTATGCTCACTCTGACCATCGGTCTGAGGGTGATAAGCCGTATTCATGTCTAAACGAGTTCCTAATGCTTCTTGCATTAACTGCCAAAACCTTGATGTGAAACGACTATCATGATCCGATATAATCTAGATCGGCACACAATGTCTAGCAACTATCTCATTCAAATACAATCTAGCCAATCTATCCATCTTATAATCCTCACGCATAGGTATAAAATGAGCAGACTTAGTCAATCGGTCCACAATGACCCAAATTATGTCATGCCCACTACGAGTCCTAGGCAACTTAGTCACAAAATCCATAGCTACTCCTTCCCATTTCCATACAGGAATCTCAGGTTGCTAAAGCAAGCCAGATGGCCTTTGATGCTCAGCCTTAACCTTCAGACAAGTCAAACACTTACTAATATACTCAGCTATGTCTTTTTTCATTCTAGGACACCAATACCTATCTCTCAAATCATAATACATCTTATCAGCTTCTGGGTGTACAAAGTACTTCGACTTATGGGCTTCATCCATTATCAGGTTTCTCACCTCACCCTTCAAAGGTACCCATATTCTATCTAGGTAGTACAAAGTTCCATCACTTCTCTGTTCTATCATCTCATCCAAACCTTTCTGTAATCCTGCAAACTTATCCACAACCTCCTTCTGAGCCACCAGTATCATATCCTTAATACTCGACTGAACTTTCCTAAAATAGAAACTTACTAAAAAAAGTAATTTTTGGTTAAACGCCGAAACTTAACGAAAAACTCTATAATTGTATTTAGTCACGTTTTGTTAATTAAGTATAAGCACTAAAATTACACCATGGATGTTTTTTTGGTGATGAAACAGATTTGCAATTCTTGGCTACTTTCTTTGTTTCTAGACGCGTTATTATTCTTGGTCTTTATCGGCTAGATTTCTATACCATCTTTTCTTGCGTGATTTATCATTTGCTCATCTTGTTAAGGTGAGTTCATAGCCCCACGTTTTACAAGTTTTACTTTACTACTTTTAGGGTGAGAACATTGCTTGTTTTTAAACTATGGACACAGTTACTTTACGTTCCTTTTCCTGATTACGTGTTGGCTAGTTGCGAATAGCCACTAATGCCTGAACTATCATGAACCGTTCAATATACTTTACCGTTGAAACTGCTAGTCAAGTGCGAATGTTGTAAATAGATCTATTAGGACTAATTATTCATATCCGGGTAAGTAGCACTCACTACCCACGGGGCTCCCGATACACGGATATATACCATGTCAGATTTCACTAGGTGATCTTGGTCAGATACCTTTAGGGAAAATAAATTCTTGTTTGGCAAATAATATGTTTCCTTTTAATTAAGTTTCGGTGTCATGAGCTTAGCGCAACAGTAAATACTTTTTATTTGGAGTTGTATCTGTTATAACTATCGCATGCGTACTGCGAACTTGTGGTCCACTTTTAATACTAAATTGAAACTTATGAATTCACCAACTTTATATTGACGTTTTAGCATGTTTTTTTCAAGTGCTTAGCTATGGATGTCTTTGCTTGCTTTATGGTGTTCCCTTGCATTGGACCGATTTTTAAGAATTATTATTATCTATGTTAACATCGTCGTCAAACTTTAAAACCTTTTATCGCCGCTTCCCGCTTTTATCATTGAATTATGTAAAACCTTAAACTATTTTAAATTATGCACACCGATGTTGGAATTTTCAAACGTACCTTTAGATGTCGTTTTTGTATCTTGTGTGATGTATATTATGACGTTACGCCCTCGGACACGTGTTTCCGTCCAGGCCTCGTTTGGGGGTGTGACGTCCATTATTAGTGTTTTCACCTCACCCTTCAAAGGTACCCATATTCGATCTAGGTAGTACAAAGTCCCATCACTTCTCTGTTCTATCATCTCATCTAAACCTTTCTGCAATCCTGCAGACTCATCCACAGCCTCCTTCTGAGCCGCCAATATCCTATCCTTGATACTCGACTGAAGGGTCATATTCATAGCTCTAACTCTCTTAGGCTTTACTCTTTCCTTCCTACTTAGGGCATCAGCCACCACATTCGCGCCCCTTTACTAGGATGTAGGAATTTCACAGTCATAATCACTAAACAACTCTATCCAGCGACGCTGTCGCATATTCAACTCTTTTTGACTAAAGATATGCTGAAGACTCTTATGATCCATATAGATGACACTCTTTGTCCCATACAGATAATGTCTCCAGATCTTAAGTGCAAACACGACCGCACCCAACTCCAAATCATGGGTAGTATAATTCTTCTCATGAATTTTCAACTGCCTAGACGCATAGGCTATCACTTTACCTCTTTGCATTAACACACAGCCTAGTCCTATCCCGGACGCATCACAATATACCACAAAGTCTTCCGGTCCATCAGGGAGAGCTAGAACAGGCGCATTACACAACTTATCCTTCAAGGTTTGAAATGCCAATTCCTGTTCCTCACCCCAATCGAAAGTCTTACACTTCTGAGTCAAGATAGTAAGAGACTTAGCTATCTTAGAAAAGTTCTCAATGAACCTACGGTAATATCCAGCCAATCCTAAGAACGAACGAACCTCAGTCGGAGTTCTAGGGGCTTTCCAATTCTTAACAGCTTCAATCTTACTAGGGTCTACATGAATCCCATTACCATTTATCACATGCCCAAGAAACTGCACTTCTCTTAGCCAGAATTCACACTTAGAAAACTTAGCATACAGTTTCTCCTTTTTGAGCAGTCCCAAGACTAACCTTAAGTGTTCTACATGCTCCTCTCGAGTCTTAGAGTAGATTAAGATATCGTCTATAAACACTATCACAAACTTATCAAGATAAGGCCTACAAACTCTATTCATCAAATCCATAAATACTGCTGGTGCGTTAGTCAGACCAAAGGGCATTACAGTGAACTGGAAATGTCCATAATGAGTTCTAAACACAGTCTTTAGAATGTCATCCTCATGCACTCTCAGCTGATGGTATCCAAACCTAAGATCTATCTTTGAGAAAAACTGCGACCCTTGCAGTTGATCAAATAGATCATCAATCCTAGGAAGCGGATAACGATTCTTAACAGTTAATTTGTTCAATTCTCTATAGTCAATACACATTCTAAAAGAACCATCCTTTTTCTTAACGAACAACGCTGGCGCTCCCCAAGGCGACGAACTTGGTCGAATGAAACCTTTGTCTTGGAGTTCCTTGAGTTGTCCTAATAACTTCTCCAATTCAGAAGGTACCAAATGATAGGAAGACTTTGCTATCGGCGTTGCTCCAGGGATTAACTTAATTTGAAACTTAATTTCCTGAATAGGCGGTAATCCAAATAGGTCATCCAAAAATACCTTAGGAAAATCTCTAACCACAACAATCTCTTCTTGTTTCTTATCACCAACCTTAGCACCCATAAAAAATCTCGCTTTCTCTTCTAGTCTCTCTCCTAATACTCTAAGCAACTTGCCATCCAGTAGTGGTATACTCACTACTTTCTCATGGCAAATTATTTCAGCCTTATAATTAGACAACCAGTCCATACCTATAATCACATCAAAACTCCCATGCCCAAAAGGTATCAAGTCGATGTCAAAGACATGACCCTTGATTTCTAGTTTGCAACCCTTAATAACCTTATCAATCTCTACTAGCTACCCGCTAGCTATCTCAATCTCATATTTGAAACCTAATTCGCTGGGCTTTAATCCTAACAGAGGTATAAAAGTAGTGGAAACAAAACTATAGTCCGCACCAGAGTCAAATAAGGTAGTGGCAAAATGATTGTTCAAAGTAAACGTACCCGTCACAATGTTTAGATCCTGGCGAGCTTCCTCTTCTCCCAACATGAATTCCCTACCCCTAGCCTAGTTCCCTTGGTTTCCTCGACCCTGACCCCCGTTATTAGTAACAACTTGGTTTGGATGATTTTATTCTGGTCCTTGTGCCCTATTCAATCTAGGATAAGCTGACTTGACATGGTCGGTACTACCACACTCATATCATGCCCTAACAGTTGGGTTTCTAGCATTGACAGGATTCACATTCCTTGGCACGCCTCTACAATCCTTTGCCAAATAACCCAGGCAGTTATAGTTGAAGCATGTACGACAAGACCCTTTGGGTGCATGGTAGGAGTTGCAGATGGTACACTTGGGCCAAGTACCCATATTCTGTCTTCCTACAAGGTTTGCAGTAGTAGCAAAAGCATTCCCAGTCCTAGTCCTCTTATAATCATCCCTACCATTCTCATCCTTGCTAGGTTCCCCCACATTTCCTCTTTTCTTAACCTTCTTAATTACTCTATTTCTCACAGCCTCATCGGTTAGTGCATCAGAAATATGCACAGCCTTCTGTATAGTCTTTGGCTCCGTTGCTGCTACCATCCCATGGATCTGTGGAGCAGGGCCATACACATACCTCTCAATCATCATACTTTCTGGAGTTACCAAATGTGGAACTAACCTAGCCAACTCATGAAACCTATCAGTATACGCAACATGGCCAGCCCCGACCATGGCGTGATTTCATAACTTAGATTCCAACTTTTGCATCTCATGACTAGGACAAAACTCTTGTATCATCATAAACTTAAAGTAATTCCATGACATACTAACAGCAACTTCTCGGCTTAGATTGCGGATCTGAGAGTTCCACCACATTAAACCCTTACTTATAAATGAACCAACAGTATATTTCACTTTTTGGTAAATACTACAACCACTCATATCATGCATAGACTCCATTTTCTCAATCTAACAAGTAAGAACTATGACACCTCCTTTACCATCATATTCCTTAAGGTTACAAGCTAAGAACTCCTTATATAAACAACCTACCATGTTGCCATTTACTATTTCATTTCCAATGTTCTCCTAAACGTTCTCATTAACCACATTACCACTTTGATTTCCAACATTTCCTTGGTTACCAACCTGAGCTAGCATGGCAGGTAAGAGGTTTTGCAATTGTTGGGCAATGATTATCGAGAAGTCAGGTGCTCCTCCTATACCCCCATTGACTCCCTCTACATTCCCATTGACTCCCTATATGCCTGTCACACCCCTAGACAGGTCCTGGACGGAATACGTGTCTAAGGGCGTGACGTCATCATATTTCGAACACAAGGCACGAGAGAACGACCACTAATGGACATTTTGAAAATCATAACTCGTTGCATTGTTTAAAAATAGATAAGTTTTACAAGATTCAAAAGAAATTAAACATTTGCGGAAGCGAAATTTAGTTTTGAAAAGACAACGAGTATGAATGATAATTAAAGTCTTGATAAATGGCATCATATTGCACGTAGACTCCACATAGCACGTCAAGAAGTCCAAAGCTAATCACCTGAGAAAAACATGCTAAAATGGTCAACATAAATTGAGTAAATTATACGTATAAGTAAAACAATAGATGATAAAAAATGTTAGTGGAATACAGCTTCACTCAAAGTATTATGAAAAGAATGTTTAAGCAATTTAGAATGTTCAAACCAAAGAGTAGAGTGAGCATATGAGGTGGGGGAGACAAGATTTCAAAACATATGAGACAATCCTTAGCAGTTCTTACGACTTCAAAACAAACACATGAGACTATTATAACAAATACAAATCACAATGAAAAGTATTTACTATTGCGCTAAGCTCCAGGACACCTAAGCTCAATTTGGAAAGAAAGCTTTTATATGCCAAAATATTATTCTCGCCCTAAAGGTAAACTTACCAAGATCACCTATTGACAATCCGACATGGTATATATCAGTTTGTTCGGACCTCCGAAACTAGTAAGCGCTACTTACCCGGATAGAGATAATCAGTCCCAATAGATCTATTTATAACACTCACGCTCACTTAACCGGTACGGTCGGTTAAGAAATTAACGGTTCATGATAGTTCGGGCATTAGTAGTATATTCGTAACTTAGGCAACACGTAACAGGGAAAGTAGATCAAAATACTTGTGTCCATAGTAAAATCAACCAATGTATTTCCAAAAGAAAGGCTTTAAGAATTTGCATCCATAAGTAAAAAGAAAGTATGATATAAATCATGTAACCAAGTTTGCAAACAAACATTTATAAAAGCTTGAAATCATTAGAGTAAACAAGTTTGTAAACGAGCATGTTCTCACCCCAAAAGTTATAAGATAAATATAAAACAAGTAAAACGTGGGGCTATGAACTCACCTTGATGTTGAGGAACAATCGGCAGAAAAGCAAATAATAATCACAACACAAACGAAAAACAAAACTGCTCGACCAGAAGATGCAGCTTATCTTAACTGCTAAGTCTCACTAGCTTGGGATGATGAATTTGGGGTTTTCCGATGGATGATTACATCAACGCGACACGTTGATAAAAGATTTAGATTTAAAGTTGTAATAGTTTGGTGGTTGGTTAAATAAATCGAAAAGCAAACGCAATGTATGTAATATATTCCGTATATATTACATATGAAAAATAGACAATTATATAACTCATATGGTGAATTATATAATAAAGACAAACAATAAAAAGATTATTCTGAAGTATATAATACCTTGCAAGTATTTTACAAGAAACGTGATAAAATAATTAAATAAAATGATTCGACACGTTTTCGGAAATCACCACTTAAATAATTGAATAAAAGTTCTTGTATACAAGAAAACGTACGTTTTAAAGTTACGTATTAGGTAAACGGTGTTTTCTAAAGTTTTTATAAAAGTTATGACCTTACTTTCTAGCCGGGAATTTATAAAATAATATATTTTATAAGTTAATATTTTGTTTCCTTAACGGGTTGTTGCTAAAATAGTTGTCTTGTTTGTAAAAGTATAGTTTTTGTTTATTGTCGGGTTATTGTATAATTATATATAAAATATATTTAAACTATAACTTAATCCTTTTTATCGGTTTTCAAAGATTATAGAACTTGTAGCGAAAAATACAAAGTATATAAATTTTATAGAAATTTCGGCATGACCTATTCGTTTATACAACGTTTCCCATATTTATAAAATTTAACATTTTCAACTTTCAAAACAATCAATATCGCAATATATTTGTAGGTTTCAATTTATATCTAATCGAGATCGGCATATAATAATCTAAGCAAAACCAAACACACCCTATGTGTTGTTAAGCGCAAGTCCAAATACTCTATATGAGTTGAACCAAACGCACCCTAATGGTTGAACCAAACAGCTCGTTTGGCTGTTATCCACAGAACCAAACACCCCTGTTGGGGCTGTTAACCCCAAAACCAAACACTCCTTCTGCTTATAAAACCTAGATCCAAACGCCCCCTTAAGGCAGTAAAATCAGTAAACAAACACACCCTTAACGACTAATAAATACAAAATGAAAATAATAACTAATACTTATTAACCAATTTAAACCACCATTTTAAATCCGGTTTTAATAACTAATTAGATTAGTAATCGACTTATACAAATCGAACACATATCCTAATCATGCCCGGTATACTAAACCCAGATCCAAACACACCCTTTGTGGGTTTATGACAGAACCAAATGCCCCTGGTGGGTTTTTATTAAACCAAAACGCACCCCTTGTGGTGACAAAAACCTAACGCACCCGGATCTAAACACACCCTTAGTGGTGTTTAAGAGGTGGTGGCAAGGTGGGGATGGTGAGGGTGACTGTGGGGGTAATGGCAGTGGGGTTGAAGGTGGTGACAAGGTATGGGGCAGCGTGGTGGTGAAGTGGTTACGGTGGAGGTGGTGGCTGACGTGGATGTGGTGGCAGCGGCTGCGAGATGGTGACGGAAGGAGGGTGATGACGAGGGTAACGTGGGGATGTGGATAAAGATGGAGATGAGATAAAGGTGGTGGTGTAGGCGCGGCTATCGCCAGAATCTGGCATAAAAAGGGGAGCGGTGCCAGAGAGAGGAGGAGGGAGGAAGTATGTATATGTGTGTGTTTCTAGGGTAAGTAAAATGAGGAAAACCCTACATGTTTAAGTATTTATATTAGGAAGTAATAAAACAAAGTGTCAAATGTATAATAGTTTAGGGAGGGTTCGGTAAATATAACTACAGGGACCGAAAATGAATTTTTTATTAAGTTATGGTTCGGGACATGTTTAAGCTAGTTAACGGACGATTCAAAACACGAAAATTACACCGTTGCGTTCAAAATGATTTTTCCCATGAAATTAAGTATTTACTTGACTATATTTTATAATGTTTTTATAAAATTTATTTAATATTTATTATTTATTTTGGGTATCACGGGTAAGCTTTGCCCGTAAAAATAAAACTTTAATTTCAACATTCGCGTTTTTAAACAAACACTTTTGAATAAAATATAAAATAATTTATTAAATATTTTCATTTAATAAAAAGTGATAATTAAATATAAATTTAATTATTTTTGTGTCGGTACGCGTTGCGTGTGGTGTTCAAAACTTTGCGAGGCTATTTTAGTCATTTTCTGCTTGGTTTCGTGTCTCGGGTAAAATTGAAAAGTTGTTCGGAATGGCGTTTTATGTCAAACGCTAGTATACTTCATAATTAATAACTCATTTTGGCGGGTCGTTTTTGATAAGTTAACTTAGGAATAACATATGGCTTCTCGTTTTCAAGTCATTTAAGTTTGAAAAATAAATTTGTATATGAGAGATAATAATAATAATTAGGATTTGTTTTTTAAATACATTTCAAAAATTTACCGGCTACGTGGTAATCGTTTTTATGTGACCGTAAAAGGTCAAAAAGTCAAAAAGTCAAGTCGGAACCAAAAAGTCAAAGGGTAAAATAGTAATTTAAAGTTCTGAAATTTTTGGGGTGTGACATTACCTCCCCCTTAAAGGAATCCCGTCTCGGGATTCGATTTGAGTTAACCGATTAAGTGACCAAGAAGAGATTTAAGATTTGAGAATCAGTTTTAGACATGACGTTGATAACTTCATTCAGCAAAATTCGATGTTTTGACACCCCTTAGTATACATAAATTTTGGCTAGGTTTGACCAGGATATATAATCCATCAGAATAGGCATTATAGAAAAATATCGTTACAAGTTTTATGATTGTTATAAACGTGTTGTAAGGAAAGTCTCTTAATAGTTAAAACATCAAAGGAGAAAGTGTATGCACGTGGGTATGTCTGTATAAGGGTTTCAAATGTTTAAAGGCAGAATCTGGTTTCTGATATCTGTAAGGTTCCACGATCCACATCGGACGAGGCTAATGAATGTAAGCATTCAACTTACTCAGGAAGTACGAGGATGAATCATGGCTCAACACACCAAAACAGACGATGCGAATAAAGGTATAACCGAACAACTCTAACCGCGACCTAATAAATAGACGTGCCGTAGAACGAGAAATAATAATAACAAAGAAACGTTGCACACAACGTTTAATAACGAAATAGACAACCATATATGTTTGTGCTTTAGTTTAGTCATTGAAATACGTTTTTACGAACTCGTTAAGTTTTTTTAAAGATGTTCCGACGTTCTTACGAAAAGTTACTATTTATAGAAAGTTTCCATTTTAGGAAAGTTTTTGGTTTCGGGACATATTTTAATCGTTTCCATGTTTTCAAAAATGAAATAGTGAAACCCTATCGTCTAACCAAAATCCTTAGCTCGCTATATATATATATATATATAGAAACTGCTATATTTAGAAATGACCAACGACAACGACTTATCATTTTTAGAAAAATCCTAAACCTTCGTTTTAATATTAAGAAGCTTCACGAATATTTTCTAAGACTTTCGGCACTTAATAAACCTTTCAAAACATTTTTAAACGTCCATTTACCCTTATTTAAAACTCAGACCAACAATTATATTTTTATAAATCACCCATAGACTTGACCATAACTCCGCCATATTTTCCAAACTATCAAAAAATTCTTTTACGCCAAAAGTAATCAACCAAATCCACTATAATACTAGCCTAACCTCATCTCTATCTTTGTTGCAACTTACAAATCTCACAACCTCTCAACAAGAACAAATTATATATCTGAAATCATAAAAAATCTTCATTAAAATAATTATTCACTTTAATCATTTGAAAATCATAGCACAAACATATGGAGTCGCAAATTAAAAGTATAAGAATACATAGCAACAATAACTATAACAAACGGTGATGAGATGCGAAGAGTGAGGAAATTTCAAGAAACAATATCCCCAGAATAAAGGTCAACAAATAGGAGGAGCTCGCGAGAGAGCTTATGCGATAAGCAGTGAAATATTGCACGCAGTCGTTAGTTCGAGGATGAATTAAATCCATTAGCTTAAGAGTGCACAAGTCGGTTAGCTTTATAAACAGTTCGTGATCGTAAGGATTTGTAACGGCAAAAGTAATAACTTAAGAATGAGATAAGGTAGTTCAAGTGAGGTCTTAAGATTCTGTTGAGTGGTAAGACACGATCGCGTTTCTAGATCTTTTTAACGGATTTCAGTGATTATCGAGTTTGAGTTCATACTCGTGTCATATTGGATACCATTAAGCCCACTCATTTATAATTTATTATTTGCATAAAGAAGCGTCCTAATTTATGTAAATAATGAATTGATAAACTTATGGTTCGGTGATTTACAATTTCTTTATTTAAATGAAGAGGCGTCCTAATCCTTTCAAATAAAGAGATTATAAATCAGCCTACTTAATAATTTCTGATGCAATACGCGTACTCACACAATCTTCAAGGTGGTGGATGACATGACGATACCGGTACTTTAATGAGTATGGAACGAGTGTTTAAAATTCGTCTTTGGAGACGGGGAGTAAAACAATTAGGGGAAATTGACATAGCGTTCAAAATAGCTGATGAGCATACGATTATAGTAATTAAGATAAAGGTTTTATGAACGAGTTACTATAGCAATTATCGTATCAATCCTCTTATTACAATTCCCGCCCATACAAGACTTGTATTACTTAGATTCATACATAATTCCATGTAAACCAAAACTGTGACGGGTTTTGCGTAAAATGATATTCTATAAGGTTATGAAAAATAAGTTCGAGACCATTGCATCGCTCACAATGTCTTAGAAAAGTTTAGATATATATGTACATATAGACAACTTCCATATATGTAATCGGGGAAATTTACATAAGGCAAACGTAAACCGCAAAGAAAAGATAAGCGCAGAGAAAAATAAAGGCAGGGCAGAGGTAAACCCATATCATAACATGCTCAAAGAAAAATGGTTCTCAGGTATACGCGATAGCAAAAACACGTATAAGGCACACATAAAAGTACGTAAGGATCACATACTGGTTATAGACCAGACCTAGATATTCTACCAAGATATTCTACCTGATTCTCTATAACCTTGACTCTCATACCAATCTGTCACACCCCTAGAAAGGGCCTGGACTGAATACGTGTCCGAGGGCGTGACGTCATCATATTTTGAACACAAGGCACGAGAGAATGACCACTAATGGACGTTTTGAAAATCATAACTTGTTGCATTGTTTAAAAATAGATAAGTTTTACAAGATTTAAAAGAAATTAAACATTTGTGGAAGCGAAATTTAGTTTTGTAAAGACAACGAGTATGAATGATAATAAAAGTCTTGATAAATGACATCATATTGCACGTAGACTCTACATAGCACGTCAAGAAGTCCAAAGCTAATAACCTGAGAAAAACATGCTAAAAACGGTTGTAGAATACAAATAATCTTTGATATATAAACCAAAAACTAGAGAGAGAAAGTGGGAGGAAGGATGTATTTTCTAGTGAGAGAAAGTAGAGAACATGAAATGCATTAAGTGAAATGAAACATACAACTAACCAACCAACCACCTCTCCAAGGCATGAAGAGGTGTATTTATACTCCTATTTGGCCGGCCATGGGCCTTATAAGGCTTTCCATGGGCCTTTGGGCCATATTAGCTTATAAACTAAACATTGACTAACTACGGGCTTTGACTAGTTAATATTGGAAGTGACCGAGACTTTTCTTGTTCCTAACAATCTCCCCCTAAGGGAGGTCACTCCAATTTACAAAAATTTAAACTTAGCATACTATGCTTCGACTTTAGTCTTGAGCTCGTAGTCTTTAACTTCAATCATTAACTTGTGATTTGATGTAGTGATCATAGACTTTAGGTCTTGAGCTTGTTCCTTAGCTTGTCTTGAGTGTGATCTTGAACACCTTGAGATCATCAACCAAGCATAATCTCGTTTCGCCATCTTGTGAACTTGTGACTTCTGGACCGACATGCTCATACCTTTCTTGATTTGTTGACTTGAAAAGCTTTAATGTTGCATCTTTCTTGAAATTCTTTAACTTTAACACTTCGTCACTTCGAGAAAGACGTTCGGTTTTAGAGTGACGGAAACTTCTTTGAAATTCTTTTACTTTAATACTTTTTCACTTCAAGAAAGACGTATGGTATCAGAGTAGCGGAAGTCTTGAAACATGTACTTGAGCTTTCATGATGTCTTTATGTTTGTCGGTCGGGTATGAGCATATGGCTATGAATCATGACTCGTCGAGAATCAGTTGCACCAATCGTCGGGAGTACCTGCATGTTTAGGTTAGTGATAATCAACAGATATGGACGAAAGTGTCTTTGTCACTTTGTCGAATACGGTTTCAATAACCACGGTTCCCAATTGATCAGTATAAATACTGCCTGTGATCAGGTATAATTCTGAAGAACCTCCTTGATAGGGTTTCACAGCCGCACTAGCCGTTCTCATTACTTGGGCGTCTCAAAGCAGACAACACGGTATGAGTGAACCAGCAAGACAAAGTCTCACCGATTGAATAGAAAAAACAATTTGAAAATCAATCAACGTGACATTGGCTAAAGTGGTTTTGTGACATATTGAGAGTGTTAATCATTTAAAAATTCATTATCAATCGTCAATTCATAACCTGGAACAAGTTTGATTCTTATGGAATCGCACCATCGATTCTTTATAGTTTTCACAAGTTTGATTCGTATAGAATCGTACAAGTCACCTACCATGAGCTTCTTTGATGTTGACTCAAGCAGGATTTCCATCTTCACTTTGAATTATATCACTCGGATGTTTTGGAAAAATCACAAGGATAATGCTTAGGACTCTTAGAATATTTCTTGTTATTCACATTGTGTGAGATAGCAAGCATAATTTTGACAAGTGTCCTAATGAGATTTATGGGTGATCTCTTTTGGCTCTAGACTCAATAGTGCACTTTGATTTTAGTGATCGGAGGCTCGAGCGCACTGCCACCTTTTCAATAGCAACTAACTCAGAGTGAGAAAGTCGATAGAAATGCGTGTAATCTCCGTGAGAAATGAAACAAGAGTCTGTTGAGAGACCTTGACTGAGGGTTGTACTTAGCATCACTGGGTCCATGACTGTCTTCAATGTCAGACAACACCTTAGTGTTTCCGACAGTTTATGTATTGACCCGGTTTCTGCCTAAGTGTTTGGAGGGCTTCTTTCTTTTCACCCTTTATCATTACATTTCTTTTTCATTCTTCAACCCCTTCAGCCCTTACTGAGACTTCATAACTAACATCTTGTTGAGTTTATTCCAGTGCTAGCTCCATCTCAGTCGACACTTTTCCTGATTCTCACTTTTTCTCCTTTTGTATCATACCTAAGGACATATACACTAACTAGTGGATATCCCTGGGTAGATCCCTCCGGTTCTGGCTGGATCATAGGATTTGAGTACCTAAGCCTAACCGCCTTATAACTCCATAAATTTAAGTACATGATCGGTCTTTTGGGTATTTCATCACAATCCTTCCAAAATCATTGAAAAATTTCAAGCAAAGTGTTTGATATAAATATCAAAAGATTTACACTTTGAGAGTTTTTCATTATCACTAAAAGCTCCCCCTTAACATGTGCATCGTAATCGTAGTACATGCTACGGGTAGAGTGCATTGAGTCCATTTTGTATGATCACATTTCAATACAAATTCGGTTCAGTTTAATCATATTTTCTCCCCTTATCCAAAATGTTAATCTCTTGATATTTTAGATATCAATTGATTAAATGTACGGGGACAAACTGTTACATAATATCGAACATGAACATTTTAATGCTCCCCCTCAATTTTTGAGGGTTTATAAGACAGTGCTGAGTACAATAATTTGAATTTTTTTGAATTTACTAAGAAATTCTTGAAAATTTTGTACTCGAGCACTCCTTAATGTTACCTTAATATCTACACTACATATATACAAATTTCATAAGTTAATTATTATGTACAAGGTTTGACCTGATTATGATGAGGACATTGTATGATACATCATATGGCCCTTTGCAGCAGTCGTAAGTTACCCTCGTACGGTCTCCCACCAACAAATTTTTCCATACTTCTCATTATCCTCCTTGACTTGAGTTGTTTGTCGATCGCTTGGATCATAGCTTTTGCTCGTTCCCTATCACTCTGTCTCCATATTGTCTTTGGTAGACATTCCATCCTAATCCCTTTCAGACGATCATTAAGAACAATTCGAACATCATCAAGTGTACCGTCACTAAACTTGTGGAGTTCATAAATACGCATCAACTTGTTCTTCTTGTCTTTGTTCTGATAGATGAAGCCTCTAGGAATGGAATATGCTATATAGGCATCCCTGCGTTTGAGATCAGATCTGTACGTATCTGTCTTTGTAATGTTGAGCTTCTTTTGGTAACTTTTGACACCTAACTAAAGATCTTCAATACGCCTTTGGATGACGATACTTCTTGTAAACATTCTCAGAGAGACACCAAAAGCGAGACGATCTTCAACATTGAGATTTGTCACCTTGCCTTAAACAAGAAGAATCAGCATGTATTTGATATCTTGAAGGTGAAGCCATTTGAAGTCTCCTTCCTTAAATGTATATAGCTTGTCATCATCTCTATAAACGGTGATCCAATCCAAATGTTTGTAGCCGTGCCATTCGATAATTTGAAGCTTTGTGACAACAATGATTCTACGTTTAGAGTAGACATCACGAGCAAATTCCCTATTAGCAGTAAATCTATAGAATTGCTGATGTTTGCGTCCCCAATAAGAGATTCCTTATAGTGCATGCTTGTTATAGTTGATTGGCACTTCACTCCAGATTGTGTTAGGGACCAAATTTTTCAATCCATTTGATATGACCATAATCTGCAGCCTTTGTCTTTGTGATGGAAGTTGCATAAGTACGGATAGAGACACCACCAGATATATATGCAAGGTCGTTGTTAATGAAGTGATCAAATGGAATGACTTGACGATCGCGAGAGTTAGGTATCAATGTTAGTGGCTTTGGCAGATCATAAGGATATTGCTGACCTTCAGGGTTGTGCCAATCTAGTTAATCCATGGTTGCCTTGTAGAATTCTTCAAATAAGTATTCTAGCTCAACCAAACTCTTACATGTACCTTTCATCAGCTCAAATGTTGGACCAGCTAATAATTTAGGTGTTAAAGTGTCAATTTTGAGCCGATTCATCATAAATGCTGAGAAGTCCAGAGGAGTATCCATTAGCTCATCAAATGATTCATGAGGACCTTCTTCCCGAGCCAGATTGCTTATCCAAGGTTGAACTAGTCCATGAACAGCAGGTAAAGTCTTGTTCCAATCACAATCAAGAGTAGGGGTTTTTGCTGGTTTTTGAAACCAATCAGGATGCTGAGATGTCTCTTCATCAGATTGTTCTTTAGTAGCTCCTATATCAAACTCCTGATGTGCGGGTTCTTTCAAATCCTTGTCGGTGTGCATTGGTTCCTCTGTATGAGCAAACTCGCCAGCAAACTTATGTTGAGATTTGGACCCATCAGTTAACTTGCCAGTTGTCTTGGATGTCTTTTCCTTTGGAGCACTGGTTGACTATGGTTCTTTTCTAGCTCGTCTTCTCTTGGACCCCCTGTTTGATCTAGCGGAGGGTTCTTCGACTTTATCCTCATCATCTCTGCATCTTTTAAACGAGACAGTATCACCGTAAGTGTCAAGAATGAGCTTGTCACTTTCGTAAGCTTCAACCAATGCCTTGTAGGGATTCTTTTGTTCATCATATCTGTGGATTGACTTATTGCTCTCCATCTTGTCTATGAGAATCTTCTTAAGTTTTAATTCAAATAGGTTGGCGGCTACAACATAAGATGTCTTGGATTTAGTAGATGAACGAGTCATAACCTCAGCTTCGAGTTGTTCATTTACCATCTTTTTAATTCTTGGCAAAATCTTGGAGACTTGTGCCTTAACCTGTTGTTTAACTTGGTCCTTAATTAGTTTCTTTATGTTGTCATTAAGTGAATTGAGGAAGGCTTCATTTTTGGATAAAGCTTCATCTCTGAGTTTGTCTGATTGTAACTGAACAACAGTTTTGACGGCTTCATGTATCTTGTTGGCAAGGTATGCATCAACAATGCTGGGAACGGAAGAAACTGCTTTAGCAAATTGGTTTGTTTCTTTGAACTCAGAGAAGTCCGTTTCCAAAGTTTTAAGTCTATGGTCAAACCCAAATAAAGAGCCAAAGTTTGGAAGATCTTGCAGGGAAGAGCTTGGAACAGTTGTTGGTATGGGAACTGGTGTTTGTTGCATATGTGTGATGAGAGGAGTGGGTGGTGGAGGAAGAGTTATTGCAGACACAAGTGGTGGGTTAGCAATAGTGGTGATCGAAACATCTACAAGTGAGGTTGCCTCAATGTTAAGAGTAAATATTAAGTCAATACCTGTATCTGGTCTAGGGTTGAGCATGTTAGAAACAAAGCCAGATGACACAAAAGAACTCTGTTGTTGGCCTTCAGGAATGACTAGAGTAATGATCACATGAGTGTCTTCTGTTACTTGAGTACTTTGAACATTAGTCAGTTGATCATCCGTCATTTCAACATCCCGTCATTCTAAATTGACGTTCAAATCCCTGTATAATTCATTCCCTTCATCCTCTTCATTGTTTGCTTCTTCATCCATCTCTTCACCCTTAATGTTCACACCTTGAACTTCTTTATCAGCATCTTCATCATCAGTAGATTCAACATGTGATGGTGTTTGAAATCTAGGATCAAAGCTTTCTTCTTCTCCTTCTTCTTCATTATGAGTTGAGAACTTGGGGTGAACAAAGTCATCACCATCATTGTCAAATTCAGTTCGTTTATCATCATTGTCATCTTCGTGTTCACTTATATTTACTTCATAATCATCATCTTCAGCACTTGATTTCCAAGATATTTCCTCATCATCAGATTGAGATGTAGGTGCATCAAGAACCCTTGGTGAAACACTAGTTCCTTCATGTGCACCAGAACCACTGGGTTGAGAGCTATGAAGTTGTGTTTTGCTTCTTTCAATGGCCAGTTTCATTTGTTCAGCCTCAGTCAATGCTATGTTAGAGAGAGCTTCCAATCCAAGAGCTGGTTTTTTTTCTTTCCAGACTTTGCTACCTTAGCCGTTGCTTTGACTATTTTACCGGAGGAAGGATTGGGTGCTTCATCAGTCTTTGTCCTGGAAGATCGACGTACATATTTTGGTTTTGGTTGCACCTTTCCAGTAGCAAGATCATGGTAAGTCTTGTACGCTTCAGATTCTTTCATTGATGGATTGGTTAGATAGTCTAGAAGAATGGCACCGTATCTTTGAACAACTTCATGCTGAGGAATGAATCTCATAGTTGTGAGAATAGGATCATCATTAGCCATGTACCAATCTACCTTGTTTCTTCTTGGAATGGATTGGTCTTGTGACATGAAGTAATTAATGATAACTTTCGTGAATCTTGGGTAAAACATATATTTGTTCTTCATTGACTCCTTGTTTTCTATCTGATAAATTAGGTCCTCCCATAGAAGGTAGACATAGTCAACATTCTTCTCGTGATACAATCCCCAAAGTATCTGATCCCTAGAAAGACGAAGCGTGTCAATTCTGGTTACTTTACCACTGAGACACTTGTTGATGATGGTTCCAAAAGTTCTCCAAGGTTGAGGTAACGTATCAACTTTGACATCAGAGAGTAATTTGATGTTGCCAGGGTAGCCAAGTTCTTTAATGAAAGTTAGTATTTCCTCTTCAAATGGAGGATCTACAAACTTCTGTCTAGGAAGTTTTGGACAAATCAAAAGCATGTTTCTAAAAGTTTCCATATTAAAGGAATAACTCTTCTTGCTCATATTGAATCTTATGTGATGCTTTTGATAGGTAATTGTAGCCCAGAACTCCTGCATGTAGATGGCTGGGACACTTGCTGTGATCAAGAAGGCTGGATAAAAAGGAATGAGAGAGAGAACATCCAAAGCAACTTGAAAGGTGGGTTCCTTGGGCTTGAATGTGGTGCTCAATTTGTAATTGCAACTGCCAATTGTAAGACGTTGTTCCCTTGGAACAAGATCATCGTCTAAATCTTGTTGTTGTTCTTTAGTCATACTCATGATTCTGCTAAGAAAGAGTCGATACAGTTTATATATAACCAAGTTTATATAGTCACTATATATAGAGACCCTAAATTGGCACTTATTGCAAATAACACATTTAGAAGGAAAACTATTGAAAGAGTGAACTTAAATTGGCTTAGATGAAGTAATCCAATTTTAACTTGATTAGATTTCAAAGTTAATCAATTTTAAATTTGCTACCTAACACAAGTTTTAAGTCACCTTTTGGTTTGAATCTATGTGTTTATGATAATTAGCCTTTTTAAATCCATTAAGCATGATTGAAACTGGCTGATTAGGTAAAAATTGTGAATTCAGACCCTAATGGTTATTGTAAATTCAGATTATAAAGCTCTTTGCAAATTCAGGCCCTAAAGTGTATTGTGAATCCGTACTCTACTGCTTATTGCGAATTCGGACTCTACTGCGTGTTGGGAATTCGGAAACTACTAGTAATCTGCGAATTCGGATACTAAAGGCTCCCATCAAATTCGTATACTAAACCAAACTGCGAATTTGGACCCTAAAGGTTACTGCGAATTCGTATACTAAAGGCACGTTGCAAATTCAGACACAAAACCAAGCTGCGAATTCGGACACCACTAGTCGTTGCTAATTCGGGTGACACATAGATCTGCGAATTCGTGGTCAACTAAAAACTGCGAATTCGTATATAGCTAAACCTATGAATTCGGATAGATTCTATAAATTTTGAATTTTAATTCGAGTGTCCATGTGTGTTAGCCTTAAAATATGGTGACATATCCGGAATTACATTAGTTTATTTATAGCGTGACACATAGGGACTAATAATGACAGGCTACGATAGTTGTGTGTCACTAGGACTATAAATACCCCCTCCATACTTCCATGGAGGGGTGAAGCTCACTTTTGTAAAGTGTGTAAGTGTGTGTGTTCTCTCTCTAACACACACAACTTCCCATCTCTTATTCTTTTTCTCTCTAATAAAATGGATACTTTTCTTTTCCATTTTACCAAGCCTCCGGATCTTGTGGCATAAGGGTGAATCGTGATAACAATGTGTTCTTTTCACCACATATTCAATCATTTAGCCTTATAGCTTTCACAAGAATATTGTTTGCAACTTTCAGACATAGATCCAGGCAACAATATTTAAACGAGCATCTTATAACATAAATTCATGACTTCCCAACAATCAAACAACTCATATATGTGTTTTCACTCATACACACCATCATTTACACATGTAGCATCAATCCATAGCAAAACCCACTTTATTTTTAAACAAAAAATCAAATACGCACACTTTGACATACATAATCACGCAAATCAATCTCAAATGTTATCTAAATTAAAAGTTGCTATAACCAAGTCATTATCACTCACTGATGATCAAAACCCCTCAACGAATTTACGTTTTTATTCAGTTTTGATTTTTGAAGAACCCTAATTTGATTATTAGGGTTTTTGAAATTGAAACTTTGTAAAAAAGTAAGTCAATATAAAAAGAGGTAATAGCAAGCCTCGTATCCTTATTGAATGACATTTCTAAGACCGTAAATGTTATCGATTTTCAGAAGACATGTCATTATTACCTCTTTTTATATTTTTCCATTTTTTAATTTTTTTTTGGTTTTGAAGATTTTATATTTTTGTATTTTGTTTTTATAAAAAAATTGACACATTCACCCCCTAAACTATGAGATCTTTTCCCTTTTTGAATATGAGTTTGTTTAGGCATACAAACAATTAGCACAATGGCACATTAAGTCCTTGTAGTTTTGACTAATATACCTAACAACTTACACTCTTGCAAGGGATTTTGTGAAGATGTCCGCCAGTTGATACTCCGTACTGACAAAGTAAAGTTCAATCACCCCCATTCTCAACATGCTTCTTGATAAAGTAAAATCTGATGTCTATATGCTTCGACCTGGAATATTGAACATTGTTGCAGCTTAAAGCAATAGCGCTTTTGTTATCACAGTACATTGGAATTTTATTGAATCCAAGGCCATAGTCGGTAAGCTGTGATCTCATCCAAAGGATTTGAGCACAACAGCCCGACATAGCAATATATTCAGCTTCCGTACTGGATATCGCAGCGCTTTTCTACCTTTTTGATAACCAGCTAACAAGTCTATCTCCCAAGAACTGCATACTACCAGATGTGCTACGGCGTGTATCTTGACAACCAGCATGATCCGCATCTGCAAATGCTGTTAGTGTAATTGAAGATTCCTTCGGATACCATAGTCCTCGATTGACGATTCCTTTTAGATACCGAAAGATCCTTTTGACAGCATGTAAGTGCTTTTCGGTAGGCCTAGCCTGATACCAGGCACACATGCATATAGCAAATTGTAGGCCAGGTCTACTGGCTGTGAGATAAAGGAGGGTGCCAATCATGCCACGATAGTGTGATGGATCAATTGTTTTCCCTTCTTTATCCTCACCCAGTTTAGATTTCTCCACCATGGGAGTATCCATTGGCTCACAAGAGTCAAAATCGTATTTCTTTAAAGATTCAAGGGCATATTTTGACTTGTTAATAAAGATGCCTCTAGGATTTTGAAAAATCCGTAGTCCTAAGAAAAATGAGATTTTGCCTATCATTGACATCTTATATTTTGAACACATGATTTTAGCAAATAGGTCACAAAGTTCAGGTGTAGATGCAGCAGAGATAATATCACCGACATATACTTGTACCAAAAGTAATTCTTTGCCTTCCCTACGGATGAACGGAGTAGGATCCACTAAGCCTTTGGAGAAGTCTTGGGATATCAGGAATGAAGAGAACATGTCATACCACGCGTGTGGAGCTTGTTTCAACCCATAAAGAGCTTTCTTTAGCTTGTACACGTGATTGGGGTTATTTGGATCCACAAAACCGTCCGGCTGGCTTACTTAAACCTCTTCCCGTAAATTACCATTCAGAAACGCAGTCTTGACATCCATTTGATAGACGATCGTGTTCATGTGAGCGGCAAACGCGAGAAAAATCCTTATAGCCTCTAATCTTGTAACTGGAGCAAAAGACTCTTCAAAATCAATTCCCTCTTCTTGATGGTAACCACGCGCCACTAATCGAGCCTTGTTCTTTAGAATACCTCCCAGTTCATCTAGCTTTACTTTGTAGATCCACTTCAAAGTAATAACCATAACTTTATCTTGTCGGGGTACGAGCTCCTATACTTCAAGGCGTTCAAACTCATTAAGCTCTTCTTGCATTTCTTTGATCCAGCAGGATTGAGTCAAAGCATCTGTATACGTCTTGGATTCAACAGCAGTGAGGAAAGCATCATAGTAATAGAAAAGAGCTTGCTCATGTAACTACAGCCTTGTAGAAAATGGTCTATCGAGTTCCCCGATTATATTTTCAAGTGGGTGATCCTTAGTCCATTTGCTATTGTGTTCAGAAATTTAGTGATCTAGAATGCATAATTGTATGAATAGAATCCGACGATGAAGATTGATTAGAAGGGATTTCTAGAATTGGGATACCAAAGTACGGATCATTACCCATATGTGCAACTTACATATCATGATTATCTTCTTCAACATCGTTAGGAATGATGGGAGGTTAAGTTTCGAGTGTTGTTTGAGAGTTACTTGGTGATGGTGTATCTTGGTCAACTGTTGTTGAAGAAGGTGATCCAGTTGATACAACGGGAACTGGAGCAACTACTTCATCAATTAGAGTAATGACTTTAGGGGCTGGGAGATCAACACATGGTGGAGGAGTGAGTAATTCATCAAACATCGGTTGAAACAATATATCCAAATCAGTTCTTAAGGGTGGTACAAACGGTGTTGAAGGAGAAGGGTCTGGCACGAGTCCTGAACTGATTGTTACAGGAGTCATTTCATGAAGTGTGGGTCCTGAACTGCTGTGTTCAGAAGCCATCGTAGTCAACTCATCAAAATCTACATGAATTGTCTTAATGATTCGTCTGGTACGTCGGTTGAAAATTCAAAATGCTTTCTTTGTAGGTGCATAGCCAATGAAAATACCAATGTCAGCTTTCGGTTGTAACTTGTCCAAATTGTCACTATCATTTTTTTAGTTATACATCCAGTTCGTCTAGCTTTCAACTTTGTAGAATACCACTTCAATAGTAATAACCATAACTTATGTTTGGTCGGTTGGTACAAGCTCCCATATTCAGGCATTCGAAATTCATTGAAGCTCTTCTTGCATTGCTTCTATCCAGCAGGATTGAGTCAAAGCATCTTTATATGTCTTGGTTCAACAGCAGTGAGGAAAGCATCGTAGTAACAGAAAAGAGCTTGCTCATGTAATTGTAGCCTTGTGGAAACTGGTCTATCGAGTTCACCGATTATATTTTCAGTGATGGGTGATCCTTAGTCCATTTGCTATTGTGTTTAGAAATTTGGTGATCGAGATTGCCACAATGGGTAGGAATAGTATCCGATGTGAAGATTGATCAAAATGAACTTTGGAATAGGGATGCCAAAGTATGGATCTTACCCATACGTGCATCTTTATTATCATGATTGCTCTTCTTCAAACATCGTTAGGCAATGACAAGAGGTTTAAGGTTCTTGGTGTTGTTTGAGATCGTTACTAAGGTGATGGTTGCTTCATTGGTCAACTAATTTAGTTGACAAAGGTGAACCGGTTGATACAGCGGGAACTAGAGCAACTACTTCAGCAATTGGAGCAATGACTTCAGGGGCTGGGTGATCAACACTAGGTGGAGGAGTGAGTAATTCATCAAACAACGGTTGAAACAAAATATCCCAATCAGTTCTTGAAGGTGGTACAAACGGTGTTGAAGGAGGAGGGTTTGGCACGAGTCTTGAACTGATTGTTGCAGGAGTCATTTCATGAAGTGCGGGTCCTGAACTGCTGTGTTCAGAAGCCATCGCAGTCAGCTCATCAAAATCTACATGAATTGTCTCAATGATTCGTTTTCAAAATTCTTTCTTTGTAGGTGCATAGCCAATGAAAATACCAATGTCAGCTTTCGGTTATAACTTGCCCAAATTGTCACTATCATTTGTCAGATAGCAGAGTGCACCAAATACATGGAAAAATGATAAGTCAGGAGGTTTTTCATGTAAAAGTTCATATGGTGTTTTGCCGTGTTGAAGACGTATGATGGAACGATTTTGCGGTTGCTAACATGTTGTGCAACTGATTATGCTATAGGAATAACGGAGCTTTTGCGTAAATCAACATTGTGCGGACAGCTTCAATTAGCGTATGATTATGTCTTTCAACGACACCTTTTTGTTGTGAAGAGCGAGCAACAGATTTTTCATAAGAGATGTCAATCTTCTCATAACATTCACGCAAAGTTTGATTAACAATTTCAGTTCCTTTATATGTTCTGATTCTTCGGGACAGTTACTTTTAAGCCGCAATTAGTTCATCTGTGAACTTGATTTATGAAATCATGGATTCTATCATTTCCTTTTGACCTTAAGAACTTAAACCCATGTGATATCGAGAGTAATCATCGACAATGACGAGGATGTAATTCCTTCCATTAATAATTGTGACACAAATTGGTCCACAAAGATCCATGTGTAAAAGATAGAGTTTTCTTGGTTGGTGTCTTCAGATTTAGGTTTGTGGGGTTTCTTCTTGCTTTTACCCATTGCATAAGCAGAACACAAATGGTCCTTTTCAAATTTAAGCTTAGGGGAGACACCCTATGAACAAGACCCCGTGTCTTGATAATGGGTTGTTTGCACTAAAGTTCAGATGAGATCAGACGTCCGGATTGCCTTAGCCAGACTTAGTTTTGAGGCCTTTGACAAGAGACATATGGGGAGGTGAGGAGCCATCATATCTCACGACGAATGATTTGGGTGTACAGTTGTTTCCTCGAAAATCAGTCAATAGATCAACTTCTTTCTAAATTATGGAATGAAGCAGGTATGGTGACGAAAAGCACTTCAAGGTTCGAATAAAATTGCCAACGCGGTATAAGTTGTTCCAAGTCTTCCACGTATGTCCAAGTCCTTCCACATAGTAAACCCTTGATATCGTAACATTCCCAATCTAATAATCACCATAACCCAATATCTTTGCCACGTGATCATTTTCGAATTTAACTGTATCCAAAAACTTATTGACGAAATTGGTAAGCTGAGAGCGATCTCCGGTCATATGCTTAGAGCAACCGGAGTCTAAATACCAGAGAACAATTTGGACGACCTGCATTCATTAAGAGAGGAAGATGGAACATCAGAAACTTTAGATCTACAAGATTGACTGGGTTCCTTTTTGTTAGTAGATACAAATTTAGGAACCTTAGATTTTCTAAAAGGAACATTAGTTTTAGATTTCCTAGGTTTCCTTAAGTAAACCAATGTTACAACAGGCTTAGGTGTTTCATTTTCTAGAGCAGTTGGTTTCCTAAGGGGTACTTCAGTAGTTGTGGTAATGCTAGTTAAAGGGCACGTATTTCCTACTATAGTGAAGGTTTGACCAGTAGGCCTCCAGATGTATCCAATGTTTGAAAACACCTTTCCTATTGGTTTCCAAACTTTTCTCTTTGAACTTTTGTTAACAGATTTAGATTTTTAACAAGTATTCACATTATTAATAAAATCAAGAACACACAAATCATGATTATCAGAAAGCATGCAACCATTACACTTAACACATTTAAGTTCAGAATTCGCATTAAGTTTGGAATGCTGCACATGAGCAGTTCTTTTAGGTTGAATAACATAATCTTTATTTTTCAAACTAGATTTAACTTTCCTAGGGTGGGCTTCTACTTTATTCTTCTGAGTACTACTTGGTATTTACCGAATATTATCTTTCTTTATATTGCCTGAAGGCTATGATCCACTAGCACTAGTAGACGGTTTTACTCCTGTAGAAGACAACACAGGTTTGTTAGATACTAGGTTTGATGTAGAGGTTGTTTTTGTGATTGTGTTTCCTAAGGATGTGACGGGCTTAGTGAATCTAACGCTTTTGTCCTTGTTCTTTGGGGTCACAACCACTAATTTTCCATCAGCATTGTTGATACTAGGGCAGGTTTTACTGATGTTTGTAAGCAACTCCTGAACTAGTTTAGCATACCTACAGGCAGATTCTAGGGATTGATCTAGTGGATATTTTGATTTAACATGTTCAACTAGATCCCTAAAAATGGTAGCTTCTTCCTAAGTGTGCTTAATATAGGCTGAGTGAGCTGTTTGTTTATTCAATAATTTAGGGGTTATTGGTTCCACATCAATATTAAGCATTTCTGGATCACTAGGGTGTTTTGTAATGTCATTATCAACTAGAGCCTTTCCTTTAAGTTTCCAAAAATCATTCTTGAGAGCTGTAATTACCAAAACTTTTTCCTGAAGACTAGCATTTAAATCTGAAATTTCCACAGACTTTAGATTGACTTGATTAATTAAATCATCACATTGTTCTTTTGATCGAATACATGCTGGTTTAATTGAGTCATAAAATTGCTTATAGGTCTATTTCAAATGCTCATTCTCAGCAATAAGCTTTGTCACTCTATGATCCAATTCAATATTTATGGTTTCAATCTCTTCTAAGCCCTTTTTAATCTTATCCTCATTCCGTTTTCCACTTAGATATTTAATTCTCTCTTTCAACTTCTTTATGACCGTGTCCTTTTCTTGGGACTGAGCTTTCAATTCATTTAATTCAAACAATTGATCAAAACTTGGAGCACTTTGATTTGAAACCGAATTGTCCATTTGAAATTTTTCCTAATTATGTTGAATATCAACTTCTAGAGAGATGCAATGTTTTTCAAGAGTGGTAAAACTTTTGAACAGTTTATTATAAATCTCTTTTTCAATGAAATCCTTCTTGTTGAGAATCTCAGTCTCAAGTTTGAGACACTTTTTACATTCATGCACATTCACAAAAGCAATATTCACAAACGAATTCACAAGTATGTTGGTATGTGTTTAAACACACATACCTTTTACCTTTAAAAACAAGCTAAAATAACCAAAAACGGACGGAAAATGCCAAAAATATGCTTGTTTTGCGAATTGTGTTATGCAGGAACGGATATCAAAGAAAAGGACGAAAAACAAAGCCAAAACAACAAAACCAGACACAAAATGGAAAAGCATGGTAAAGACAAAGTCAAGACAAAGCCCAAGTCTGAAAAGGTCAACCAAAGTCAACCCCGACAAATCTAAAAGTCAAACCCGAAGCTGTAAATGAAGAAAAATAAGTTTAGGGGCCAAAATTGCCAAATCCCTAACTTATTTAATGAAGAAAATGAAGAAAACACTTGTGAGGGACCCAAACTGCCAATTCATCAAAGAATAACCACAGGGACACAATCTGCCAAGGCTTGAAACTTATAACCACCAAGGACCTCGTTTGCAATAATACTTATAACAATCAAGGGTTGAATCTGCCATATGTTCAAACTGTTAACACATAAGGACCATCTTTGCAATTACACGAATAGATTTCAAGGGTGAAATCTGTCAATTTTTCAAAACTTATAACAAACAAGGACGTGTATTGCAAACATAAGTATAACCATGGAGGGCCATTCTTGCCAAAACAACAAACCCACACCCTGAGTTTAAATTATTGTATATCTTCCCCACCCCTTCCTGCCAAAACTTGAACCCCACATCCTGTCCCTCTCATCCCTCGTTGACTCCCCCACAACCCTCCAAAACTTTCACTAACCAAAACCCCACCTCTCACATGGGTCAAATGCCAAGTTGGCAATCCATAGCACAACCATTGGCCAAGAAAACCTATGGTTTTGATCATTTGGTGTGGGCAGCAAGAAAGAAGAATGGACATGATTGGTTTGTGTTTCTACACACACAACAAGCACAAATAGCTGTTTTGTCTCAGCAAACAAACACAAAGAGGAAGAAGACAAAGAAAACGAGAAGAGCCCTAGCTCGAATTGTTCTATATAAGCTTTGTAAAGCCTTTGAGGCACATTAGTTCTAGTTCAGTTTAAAGTTTTTAAGTAGTTTAACTTTATTGTACTTGTACTTTTTAAAATTCAATGAAATTCAGATTTATGTTTAAGTTTACTCTTGCTTAAGTTTCTTTTAAAACCTCATATAAGCTCTCACATAAGCAATTTATTAAGCTATTTTTAAATTTTGATACAAGTATTTAAGAATAGAAAAACCAGAAAGAAAAAAAAGAGACTGCTGAATTCGAGCTTATGGATGAATAGGCAGACATGGATGGCTCATTGGGTTCTTAGTATAGCTTATTTATAAGCTTGGGTAGGATTAGAGCTTATTTAGGTTTCAT
>BQNB010013580.1:1822-76859 GCA_026074375.1 Tanacetum coccineum
TAAACCAAACAGGTAATCAACCATGTAAATGCGTTTGTAAACATGTATGCAGGCGAGTTGAAAATGAGCACGTAACGAGTTTAAATCAAACACGTAATTGAATTTGTAACAAGCATGTTCTCACCCCAAAATATATGTAAAACATGTAAAACGTGGGGCTATGAACTCACCTTGATGTTGAAGAACGATTGATAGGTAGGCATCTAGTATGCACAATACGAACGGAAGACGAAGCGGCTCGATCAAGAAGTTGCAGATAATCTTAACGGCTAAATCCCACTAGCCTAGGATAATGTATTTGGGTTTCCCGATGAATGATTATATCAACGCTACATGTTGATGAAGATTTAGAGTTAACGTTGTAATGGTTTGGTGGTTGGTTAAATAAATAAATTGAAAATATACCCAAAGTGTGTAATATATATTCTTTATATATTACTTATGAAAAATAACTCTTATATAATTCCTACCAATGAATTATATAACAAAGACAATCTTTCCAACGATTAATGAAAAGTATACAAAGTTTTTGCAAGTATTATATAATAAGGTGTAAATAATTAACCCAATTGGTTTGACACCAATTCAATTAAACAACCGATGTTTGTAATAGTTTATAACCATTATAAAATATAAAATTATATTTTATAAATTATATTTCGTTTCCTCGACGAGTCGTGACTAAAACAGTTCGTTTCCCTGTGAAAGTATAGTTTTCGTTCGTTGTCAGGTTTTCGTACAGTTATATTCTTATATATCTTTAACATATAATTTATTCCCTTTATCGGTTTATAAAACAATAGTAGTTTTAGTGAATCATAAATATAGGAAATTATATAAGTTTCCTCATGACTTCCCCGTTTATATAACGTTTCCCATTTTTCGCAAAACTCGACGTTTTCCATATTCAATATATATGTTGCAATTTTTAACGTGTTAATATTTCAAATGCCCACGTGTTTCAGATATAACATACATATATATTCAAGTTATTATATCTAAACTCGCAAAATAATAAATATCGTATTTATTTAACCATTTAACCACCAATTTAGTCCGGTTTTAATATTTATAAAACCTAATGTTATTTTCATTTGTTTGTTGATTTGCTATATAAACTAAACGAACCCTCGTTGTCTCGCTAAACCAAACGCGCCCTTCGTGTCTTTCTCTCTTAAACCAAACATAACCCTTATGTTGTCATCCCTAAAACCAAACACCCCTTTTTGTGATAATTCCAACCAAACGCAAACCCAAACCCACACAACCCGGCTATACCCGGCTGTTTCGCAGCCAAGTCCCGACACCCTCCCCGGCTGTTAATGACAGGCAAACCCGATGCCCGACCCGGCTATACCCAACTGTCCATAGCCAATCCGACACCCCGGTGGCGGCTGCCACCCAAACCAAACAACCCTAAATCTGTACTAAATCCACACGCACCTAAATCTTGATATTTCATCAAACCAAACGCACCCTTATTCGGTTATATCCCAACACGAACACCCCTAACCTATTTCCATCCCAACCGTACCCCTTCGTGGCTGTTAAACCCAAACCAACGCACCCTGGTTGCCAACCCGCAACCAAACGCATCCTAATCGATTATAACCAAAACCAAACGCACCCGTTGTGGTTCTAATCAAACCAAACGCAGCCTCTTGCTGCTGACCCGGACCCCAAACACGCCCTTTGTTAATAACCAAACCCACTCGCACCCTTTTCTTTACAACCCCAAACCAACGCACCCTGGTTGGTTTTTCTGCCGAGCCAAACGCACCCTAATCGGTGCCGAAACAAAACCACACGCACCCTAAGTGGTGCTGCGGTGGTTTTAAACCCGACGCACCCTCTTTGGTACTTATAACAAAACCACACGCACCCTTGTTGTTGTGAAGGCCCAACGAAACAAACACCCTTCCTAATGAAATGATGATGGCGATGAGAGGGGGTGGTGTTGGTGGAGACCGCAAATGGGTGGTGGTTGTGTTAATGATGACGATGGTGATATGTTGGCAGTGGTGTTATGGTGCGTGGCGTGGTGGAGGTGGTGTAGGGTGGCATGGCAGTGGCAGCTGAGGTAGGTGGTGGTGATGGAGGCGCGTGAAGGAGAGTGAAGTAGTGGGTTGGATAGATCGGCTCACGAGGAGCATTTTTTGATTTCACCGAAAAACTCCGCCGGAAAAGTTTTCCGGTGACGGCGACGTGGTGGTGGCCGGAATGTTGACCGGAGAAGATGACCAGAAGTGGCGGCAGTTGGGTGGTGGTCGGAGATGGTCGCCGGAAAACTTTTCCGGCGGTGGCAGCCGATGGCCGGATCTTTGGGAGAGAGATGGAGAGAATTTAGAGTGTGTGTGTATATTTGAGATGGAAATTGATAAGAAAAGAAAAGAAAAGATAGATTTCCAACACGAATATTCGCGTACTTCACAAACGCTTTTAATAAAATTGCTGAAGTATTTTAATAAATATTTTATTAAATAAAATGTGATAATTAAATATAGGAATAAATCTTTTTGTGTTTCTAAAATCTTGCTAGGGGCTTTCAGTCACCTTCTGTACTGTATTTCTTTCGTGTCTCGGGTGGGGGTTCAAGAACCTAAAAAGTTGTTCAGGAAAATGTCGTTTACATAAAAATTGCTTTAGAGTACCGGAGTCGTGAATACGTGGTTTAGCTGCTCGTTTTTGATAAATCAACCTAGGAATAACATATATCTCCTTTAAATATGTTCCGAAAAATTACCGGTTACGCGGTAATCGCTTTTATGTAAAAACAAAAGACCAAAAGTCAAAAAGTCAAGTCAAACCCTAAAAGTCAAAGGGTAAAATCGTCATTCGAAATTTCAAAAATTCTCGGATGTTACAGTACCTACCCCTTAAAGAAATCTCGTCCCGAGATTAAATTCGTGTTATCCGATTGTGTGATCAAGGAAAGACTTAAGGTTTAATAACTCGTTCTAAACAAGACGCTGATAACTTTATTCAGCAAAATTCGGTGTTTCTACACTTCTCAATCTACCAAAAATTTTGGCTAGGTTTGTCCAGGATACTTAATCCATCAAAATGGGTATCTCAAAATATATCATTACAGATCAAATACTTGTTATAACCGCGTTATAAGGGAAGTTCCTCATTATATAAAAACCTCAAGAAGAAGGTGTAGTAGCGGAGTAGTTGTCTAAGTTTACTAAAAGACCAATGACAAGTCTCATTTTGTACATCTATAAGGTACGATGATTCACAATCAACGTGGCTTATGGATGTAAGTCACCCAACTTACTTGGCAGTACATAATTAATATCAGACTTTAAATGGTGTTACTATTTGTCTGTAATGAGTAATTCAACTGAATACTATATCGACATATGCTTATCTTGTTTAAGGTGGGTTTCATCACATAGTTGATAAAGTTGTACACTCTGGGAACCAACTTCAGGACCCAACAACAGCAACCAAAACGACAATAACAATGACAAATGGGTTATGGAATGGCAGAGGGTGAGGACTCCTCCCGAGAAACAATATCCCCAGAATAAAGTTACAATAAATGCGAGGTAGCTTTGCGAGAGAGCATATGCGAAAGAGGCTAATAAAGGTACCCAGTCGCTAGTTTGAGGACGAATCAACTCCATTAACTCAAGTGTGTAACAAGTCTGTTAGTTCTACGAACAGTTCGTGATCGCGAGGATTAGCAACGGCAAAAGTAATAACTTAAGAATGTGATAAGGCACTCCAAATGAGGTCTTAAAGATTCGCTGAGTAGCAAGACAAACGATGTGTCTCATAACCTTAGAACGAATTCCGGTGATATCGAGTTCAGGTACATACTCTCTCAATCTGATACCATTAAAGCCCACTCATTTATAATTCATGATTGCATAAAGAAAGCTTCCTAAATTATGTAAAATAATCAATTGATAAACTTATGGTTCGGGTGATTTAAAATTATTTATTTAAATGAAGAGAGCTCCCAATCCTTTTAAATAAACAGATTATAAATCCATCCCTACAAAACAATCCGTGCAATACGCTTACCCACATAAGTATCGAGGTGATGGATGACATGACGATGCAATTGCATCCAAAGATATGTGGTCAGTGTTCCAAACTCTTCTTCGGAGGCGGAAGTAAAACTATCAGGAAATCACAGATATTTTCAAGATCGTTAACGACTACACGGTTAGAGTAACAAGATAAAAGACTTTACGAACGAGTTAACATAACCGCAATATCATATAAAACCTCCTAATACAAGTCCCTCCCCCGCCCATACAAGACTTGTAATACTTAGATTCATACATAATCCCATGTAAACAGAACTGTGACGGGCTTTGTTAACATAGCAATTATCATATCAATCTACTCAAAATACAAAGTCCCGCCGCCCATAACAAGACTTGTAAATACTTAGAATTCATACATAATTACTATAGTAAACAAAACTGTGACGGTCTCCCGTGTAAATACAATATAGTATAAAGCTAAAAGCAACGGATAGAAAAAAATATCCTTAGAGACCAGTGTTTTAACTTACAATGTCTGAGAACAATGAGACCATTGCGCAACTCACAATGTTCTGGACGATAGAATGATACCATTGTGCAAATACCAACAATGTCTAAAAATATTCTGGTAATTTAAATAATTAACCTTGTATAAAAAAAAACGTACGATATAACGCAAAGGAATGCAAGCATATATATATTATATATATGTATGTCACGTAAGCACTTAATGCAGCACGTAATGAAAGCACATAAGCAAGTAGCGTGTATGCACTTTGAAAATGTTTGATGTGATGCAATGTTTGTGAAAACGGTTATAGTCTAGGGTAAAATATGCAACCTAATTCTCTATAACCAGTGCTCTGATACCATCTATAACTCCC
The DNA here is from genome assembly GCA_026074375.1 of Tanacetum coccineum. Taxonomy (NCBI): domain Eukaryota; kingdom Viridiplantae; phylum Streptophyta; class Magnoliopsida; order Asterales; family Asteraceae; genus Tanacetum; species Tanacetum coccineum. The sequence continues at coordinate 6,711 of BQNB010013580.1, forward strand.
ACCCAAAAAAATGACAACTCAAGCGGAATTACCACTTGGGGTTGCTACAATCATAATACACCGACGCTAGAATACAAGAGAACGACCTCTAAATGTGTCGTTTGTAAAACAATCTCGATGATTTTCTGAAATCAAAATAATAGTTGTCCCATAATTTGCATCACAATGAAAAGCTGAAAGCGAACACAACGAGATTTGATTCATTGTAAAAATCACCAAGTATGAATCTTGTCAATCTAGACTCAATTCACATCAGAATAATCAAGCAATCCATTTACCTGAGAAAAACAAGCTTAAAAACGTCAACATAAAGTTGGTGAGTTCCATAGTTTAAGTTTAGATATGAATAATAAACAAAGGTTTCCAAAGTAATATATGACCCATTTAATTCTTTAATCCTTCAAAATATATGTATGATTATTTAAAATCATACAGTTGCAAAACAAGCCAGCCATTTAATCTCTAAATAGTCGCCAAAAACTTAAACATAGGACCAACAAGATTTCCCCCGTGATAAAGTAAACAACACATATCACAACATAATAAACTTCCTTGATGAAACAACAAATGCAAACATCACAGAACCTGATAAAACGTTTTCCTAAGCTCATGACACTGAAGCTCGACGAGTCTTTCTGCATATAATATATAGTGCAATTCCTGCCCGATTAGATGGTCCTAACCTAAACATTCCCCAAATTCTACATGCTAAACGATCTTCCCGTGATAAGCTAGTCACCCAACGGGGAGGATCGTTTCCCAAAAAGATCTATTCATAACTTTCGCGGTCACATAATGTAATTCACAACATCATCTATGCAATTGATAGTTCATGATAAAGGGGCTCAACTTGGTTATCGCTACTAGTCATCACGTAAATCATGAATATAGAAATTGATCCACTTGGTGTCCATTTATAAAAACAAATGATGTTTATCAACTCCAAAAATATATAAAAACATTTATCCATAACGAGTACAAGTTAGGCTATAAACTCAAATATCCTTTAAAAACAATCACATTGTTTATAAGAAGACCCAGTAATTAAAGGAGTTTGTATACAAGCCAAGTATTCCCCCTCGCTGGTTTATAAACATTTCAAAAGATAGAAAAGTCGAGGTTATGAACTCACATTGTATGATAAAGAACGATCGACATAGGCATAAATAGGCATCAACACGAAACGAAAGACGAAGTGGCTCAACAAGAATGTTGCAACTAATCTTAACGGCTAAGATCCCACAATCCTAGGAATAAATATAATTGGTTTTCCCCCCTTCCCCGATGAATAGTCACATCAACGCGACCCGTTGATAAAGATTTAGATTTAACGTTGTAATAGTTTGGTGGTTGGTTAAATAAATAAATTGAAATTAAACCCAAAGTGTGTAATATATTCCGTATAAATTTCATGTGAAAAATAAACCCTTATATAACTCATAAAGACAAACAATCCAAAGATTAATGTGACGTATATAATGCCTTGCAGTATTACGTAATAGAGAGTGGGACAAATAATTAAACCAATTAGTTTGACATCGATTTCTTAAATCACCCCACTTAACTAAATAAAAGTTCTTGTATATAACGGTAATCGTACGTTTTAAGATTACCAATTAAGTTAACCGATGTTTGTAAAGCCTTTTACAACAATTATTAGGTTACCCTCTAGCTGATAATTATAAAATATAAAATAATATTTTATAAGTTATATTTCGTTTCCTCGACGGGTCGTGACTAAAACAGTTCGTTTCCTTGTGAAAGTATAGTTTTCGTTCGTTGTCAGGTTTTCGTACAGTTATATTCTTATATATCTTTAACATATAATTTATTCCCTTTATCGGTTTATAAAACAATAGTAGTTTTAGTGAATCATAAATATAGGAAATTATATAAGTTTCATCATGACTTCCCCGTTTATATAACGTTTCCCATATACGTAAAACTCGACGTTTTCCTTATTCAATATATGTTGTAATTATTAACGTGTTAATATTTCAAACACTCGCGTTTTTAGATATAATATATTTATATATTTTATTATATCTAAACTAAACAAAATAATAAACATTATATTTATTTAACCAATTTAAACCACCAATATATATATCCGGTTTCATGTTTATTAAACCTTACGTTGTATATATTTATTTGTTGATTTGCTATATAAACTAAACGAACCCTCGTTGTTTCGCTAAACCAAACGCGTCCTTTGTGTCTCTCTCTCTTAAACCAAACACACCCTTATGTTGTTTTCCTTATGCCAAACGCACCGTATTCAATGTTAATAACCAAAACCAAACACCCCTAGCCGCTGTCACTATACCAAACGCACCCTTTGTTGGCTGTCACAGCCAAACACCCCTTAACTAATCAACCAAACGCCCCTTAACTGTTTATATCAAACCAAACACCCCTTAGCCGCTGTCACAGCCAAACGCACTCTAGGCTGCCCTAACCAAACGTCCTCTTATTCGACTATAACAAATCCAAACGCACCCTACTCGCTGCCAAAACCCATAAACAAACACCCCTATATGGTTATTAAAGCCAAACTTCACCCTTTTCTTGCTATACCACTAACTAACGCACCCTTATCTGTGAAAACAAACAAACAAACGCACCCGCTGGTGGTTTGACCCGACACCCCACGCACCCTTGTGGGTCGTGGTGGCTTCAACCCGGACCAAACGCACCCTCGGTGCCGGCTGCCACAGAAACGAACACCCCTTAGTGGTGTTTCGGTTAAACCACAACACGAGCACCCCTGCTGCTATACCACCGAACGCACCCTTGTTGGTGTTAACAACAAAATCGAACGCACCCATGTGCGTGGCTGAGACACAACCAGCCGCACCCTTGTGGCGCGATGGCTGTTACCGAACAAACACCCCTTGGTGGTGGTGTTTATCCACCGAAACAAACCACTCCATGTGGTGGCTGTCGTCGGTAAAACAAGGAAGGGGGAATGGCGAGTGAGGGCGAGTGACTATGGGGAACGGGTAGATCCGGTGGAGAGGAGACTTTTTGGTTTTGGCCGGAAAACTTCGCCGAAAAAGTTTTCCGGCGGCGGCGGCGTGGTGGTGGCCGGAATGTTGGCCGGAGAAGATGAGCGGAGGTGGCAGAAGTTGGGCGGTGGCCGGAGATGGTCGCCGGAAAACTTTTCCGGCGGTGGCAGCTGTGGCCGGAGTTTTGGGAGAGAGGGAGAGAATTTGAGTGTGTGTGTGTATTGTTAGAGATGGAAATGAAAATTTTATAAAACTTTTATATTTATATAAAAAGTTTTAAAATTTTTGATAAGTGTTTAATAGTTGGAGGTACTTTTGTAAATATTTCTCGGGGACCAAAAGTGTAACTTTTGAGTAATATTTTGTAAAATAGTTGTTCGGGACTCGTTTGAGCGACTTAACGGATGATTCAAGTCACGAAACTTGCGCCATTGTTTTCCAAATCATTTTTCCAATAAAAATGAGTATTTACACGACTTTATTTCATAATTGTTTCATAACATTTATTTAAAATGTTTGTTATTCATTTATATATTTTTCCGATAAACTTTATCCGTAAAATGAATTTTAACTTCAATAATTGCGTTTTTAGCAAACGTTTTCGATTAACAATATAATTAATTTATTAAATATTTTTATTTAATAAATTATGATAATTAAATATAAATTTAATTATTTTGGGTCGGCACGCGTTGTGCTCAAAATTTTGCGAGGACATTTCAGTCACCTTCTGACTGTTTTCGGATCTCGGTCAAAACTAAAAAGTTGTCAGGAATGTCGTTTTACATCAAATTGCTTTAGAGTCCGAATAATGAAAACGTGATTTAGCTGGTCGTTTTTGATAAGTCATCTTAAAAATAAATAAATTTTATAAACGACAAACATGTAATAATAATTATAATTTATTATTTAAATATGCTCCGAAAATTGACGGTTGTTACAGTCTTCCCACCTTAAGAGAGCGCCGTCCCGGTGCTCCATTCGACTTATTCGTCTCGGGTTTACTTGTGATGAGATGAGTGGATATACCTAGGTCATCGCCGAGGTTTCCAACGAAAGTTTGAACGAACAAAAGTCAAAAGCATCAAATATAATCAATGAATATGAGCGAATGGATCAAAATATATCATTACTGATCTTATGACTAGTATAACTGCTTTATAGGGAAAGTCTCTTTATAGTGAAAACCTCAAGAAAAAGGTGTAGTCGCATGAGTATATTTGATAAGATATCTAAATGTCCGAGGACGGAGTCCTCGTTTCTACTATCTGTAATTTCGATTGATGCCCATCAACATGTCATATGGATGTAATACCCACTTACTTGGCAGTAACTAAATAAATCACGACTTAATTGGTTGTACTATTTGGTCTGCAATGCGTAATTCAACTGAATACTATATCGACATATCTTATCTATGTTTAAGTGGTTTCATCACTTAGTTGATAAATTTTGTTCAACCAGGACCACGCCAGAGACCCCAACAACCAACAACCATAACGACAATAACTACGACAAATTGTGATAGGGAAGCAGAGTGGTGAGGACCCTTCCGAGAAACCCTATCCCCAGAATAAATTCAATAAATGTGAGGAGCTCGCGAAGAGACTATGATGCGAGATAGACGGCGAATTATGGTACTCAGTCCTAGTTTTGAGGATGAAACAACTCCATTAACTCATGTGTGTAAACAAGTCTGGTTAGTTCCGCCACGGGAACAGTTCGTGATCGCGAGGAATAGCAACGGCAAAAGTAATTACTTAAGAATGAGATAAGGTAGTTCCAAGCGGGGCCTTAAGATTCTGCTGAGTAGTAAGACACGATTGTGTCTCTAGACCCTTTTAACGGATTCTGGTGATTATCGAGTTCAGGTTCATACTCGTCTCACATTGGATACCATTAAGCCCACTCATTTATAATTCATCATTTGCAAAAAGAAGCGTCCCAATTTATGTAAATGATAAATTTATAAACTTATGGTTCGGGGATTTATAACTTATTTATTTAAATGAAGAGGCGTCCCAATCCTTTCAAATAAATAGCTTATAAATCATCCTACTTAATAATTTCTGATGCAATACGCGTACTTACATAACCTTCAAGGTGATGGATGACATGACGATGCATGTGCTCTAAGGAGTATGGGACGAGTGTTCCAAACTCGTCTTTGGAAGCTGGGAGTAAAAACTGCCAGGCGAGATCAACATAGAGTTCAAGATAGTTAATGAGTACTCGGTTAGAGTAAATAAGGTAAAGATCTCTATGAACGAATCAGCATAGCGATTATCATATCAATCTTCCTATTACAAGTCCCGCCCATACAAGACTTGTAATACTTAGATTCATACATAATCCCATGTAAACAGAACTGTGACGGCTTTGTTTAACAATAACAATATCCTTTTCAATCCTCATATTACAAGTCCCCCGCCCATACAAGACTTGTAATACTTAGATTCATACATAATTCCATGTAAACAGAACTGTGACGGGCTTTGTTAACATAGCAATTATCATATCAATCCTCATATTACAAGTCCCGCCCATACAAGACTTGTAATACTTAGATTCATACATAATTCCATGTAAACAAAAATTATAACGGTCTTCGTGTAATACAATATAGTATAAAGCTATGAAGAAAAATAATGTCCTTAGAGACCATTGTTTAACTTACAATGCCTGAGAACGAAATGAAACCATTGTGCAACTCACAATGTCTAAGAAGTAAAATGAGACCATTGTATAACTCACAATGTCTGAGGTATAATTGAGACCATTGTGCACACCCAATGTCAAGAAGTAAAATGAAACTTGTATAATTCCAAAGTCTGAGGTAAAAGGAGACCATTGTGGCACTCACAATGTCTAAAAAGAAAAGAGACATTGTATAAACACACAATGTCTCAAAAATGCTCTGGTATTTATACTAAAAAAACTCTTATATAAATAAACGTGCAATATACACAACGATGTAAGCATATATATTACAATATGTAGTCATTAAGCAACTTAATACAGCACGTAATGTAACACATAGAGCACGAAGGCGTGAAATGCACTTTGAAATGTTTTGATGTGTGCATGTTTAGTAAAACGACTATAGTCTAGGGAACAATATGCAACCCTATTCTCTATAAAAGCCATGACTCGATACCAATCTGTAACACCCCCAAAAATCACACAGAAGTACAGCATCGGAATAACCACTTGGGTGCTACTTATAATACAACAGCGCTAGATACAAAGAACGACCCTCTAAAAGTTCGTTTGTAATACACAATCTCGTTGATTTCTGAAATCAAAATAATAGTTGTCATATAATTGCATTCACAATGAAAAGCATGAAAGCGACACAAGGTGATTACGACATTTTAGAAATCCAATTATAAATCTTGTCCATGTTTAGACCTCCAATGCACATACAGGATAGTCCAAACATCTAATTCACCTGAGAAAAACATCCTTAAAAACGTCAACATAAAGTTGGTGAGTTCATAAGTTAGTTTAGATATAAATAATAAACCAAAAGTTTCCAAAGTATATATGACCATTTAAATCCTTAAATGTCCCTTTCAAAATATAGTAGAATTTTCAAATCAACAAGTTGCAAAACATCCAGACCATTTAAATCTCCAAAATATTCGGCCAAAACGTATAACATAGGACCGACACAGATTTCCCCGTGATAAAAGCAAACCGCAACTAACACAAACATATAAACTTCCCAGTATGAAAAAACAAAATGCAAACATCACGAAACACTGAGTCCGTTTCCTAACTCATGACAATCTGAAGCGCTCGACGTCTTTCTTGCAATAATATAAATTGTCAATTTCTGCCATTCGCCACCGATTAAGATGTCTAACACGAAACATACCCAAATTCGACAACATCCTAAACGATCGTTCCTCCCCGGTGATAGCAAGTCACTCGAACGGGAGTTCGTTTCCCCAAAATAAAACTATTCATTAAACATTCCCGCGCATCACCTATGTAATTCACAACTACATCTATGCAATTGACAGTTCATGATAAAGGGGCTCAACTTGGGTTATCGCTACTTAGGCAACACGTAATCATAGTATAAGATTGATCCACTTGTGTCCATTTATAAAACAATGCATGTTTTCACCCCAAAATATATATAACATTTATCCAAAACGAGTAAAAGTGAGGCTATGAAACTCATAATATCCTTTAAAAACAATCACATTGTAATAAGATAATCCAGTAAGTAAAGAGTTTTGTAGACAAGCATTATTCCCCCTCGCGTGTTTTATAAACTTCAAAAGATTGAAAAGCGAGGTTATGAACTCACCTTGATGATGAAGAACGATCGACAGATAGGCATCTAATATGCACAACACGAACGGAAGACGAAGCAGCTCGAACGAGAAGTTGCAACTAATCTTAACGGTTAAGACCCACTAGCCTAGTTACTGAATTTGGGTTTTCCGATGAATGGTTACATCAACGCTACACGTTGATGAGGATTTAGATTTAACGTTGTAATATCTTGGTCGTTTGTTAAATAAATAAATTGAAAAGTGAACGCAATATATGTAATATATTCCTTATATATTACATATGAAAAATAAACCCTTATATAACTCATACCGTGAGTTATATACTAATTACAAACAATTCCATGATTAGGTGTGACTTATATAATGCGTTACAAGTATTATATAAAACAGTGTGAGTAAATTAATTAAACCAATTAGTTTAAACCGTTTTTCCTTCTGAAATCAACAACTTGAATTAAATAAAAAGGTTTTGTATAAACGTAATCGTACGTTTTAAAAGATTTCCAATATAAGTAAAACGGATGTTTGTAAAAGCCTTTCAAACAATTATTAGGTTAGTATACTTTTAGCTGGCAATTATAAAATATAATATAATATTTTATAAATTAATCTTTCGTCTTATCGACGGATAGTGGCTAAAATCGTTACCTCATTTGTAAACGTATAGTTTTTATTCGTTGTCAGGTTATTATACAGTTATATTTTAGTACATCTTTAAAATACAACTTAGTTCCTTTATATCGTTTATCGAAATAACAGCAGTTTCAGATGAATCGTAAATATAGTAAATTTTATAAATTTCTATCCAGAATCCCCGTTTATATAACGTTTTCCATTTTCGCAAAACTCGACGTTTTCCATATTCAATATATGTTGCAATTGTTAACGTGTTAATATTTCAAACACTCGCGTTTTTAGATATAAAGATATTTATAAATTATTATTATATCTAAACTAAATTATATAATAATTGTCATATTTATTTAACCCTTTTAAACCACCTACTTATATATCCGTTTTAAAAATGATTTATAAAACCTTATGTTACTTTTCATTTGTCCCGTCTCTATGATCAAACGCACCCTGATATCGTTATTATAAATAACGAAAAACGAAAATAAAAACAAAGTATTATTTAACCAATTTAAACCACCAATTATGTTGAGATTTTATATTTATAAAATCTTAAAATATATTTACTAGTTTACTGTTAACCAACCAACCAAACGAAACGCACCCTATAGGCAGTCATCATCGGCAAGACAAACGCACACTCAACGGCAGTCACGGCAGCCAAGCGCACCCTAACAGAGTGTAAACCACAAAACCAAACGCTCCTCTTTGGACCGTCCTAAGCCAAACAGCCCCCGGCTGTGAACCCAAACCTGACGCACCCTATTGTGTGGCTGACCCAACCAAACGCCCTCTTATTCGACTATAACAAATCCAAACGCACCTTACTCGCTGCCAAAACCCATAAACAAACACCCCTATATGGTTATTAAAGCCAAACTTTACCCTTTTCTTGCTATACCACTAACCAACTCAACCTTATCTGTGAAAACAAACAAACAAATGCACCCGCTGGTGGTTTGACCCGACACCCCACGCACCCTTGTGGGTCGTGGTGGCTTCAACCCGGACCAAACGCACCCTCGATGCCGGCTGCCACAGAAACGAACACCCCCTAGCGGTGTTTCGGTTAAACCATAACACGAGCACCCCTGCAGCTATACCACCGAACACACCCTTGTTGGCGTTAACAACAAAACTGAACGCACCCATGTGCGTGGCTAAGACACAACCAGCCGCACCCTTGTGGTGCGGTGGCTGTCACCGAACAAACACCCCTTGGTGGTGGTGTTTACCACCGAAACAAACACACATCTCTCATTGTGGTGGCTACGTCGGTAAAACAAGAGGGGAATGGCGATAGCGAGGGCGAGTGACTATAGGGGAACGGTAAGATATTCCGGTGGAGAGGAGACTTTTTGGTGTTGGCCGGAAAACTCCGCCGAAAACGTTTTCCGGCGGCGACGGCGTGGTGGTGGCCGGAATGTTGGCCGGAGAAGATGACCGGAGCTGGCGGCAGTTGGGCGGTGGCCGGAGATGGTCGCCGGAAAACTTTTACTTTTTTTTTTATTTTATTTTCCGGCTGTGGCAGCTGGTGGCCGGAGTTTTGGAAGAGAGGGAGAGAATTTGAGTGTGTGTGTGTATTGTTAGAGATGGAAATGAAAATTTTATAAAACTTTTATATTTATATAAAAAGTTTTAAAATTTTTGATAAGTGTTTAATAGTTGGAGGTACTTTTGTAAATATTTCTCGGGGACCAAAAGTGTAACTTTTGAGTAATATTTTGTAAAATAGTTGTTCGGGACTCGTTTGAGCGACTTAACGGATGATTCAAGTCACGAAACTTGCGCCATTGTTTTCCAAATCATTTTTCCAATAAAAATAAGTATTTACACGACTTTATTTCATAATTGTTTCATAACATTTATTTAAACTGTATTTTTATTCATTTATAATTATTTTCTTCCTAAGATAAACTTTATCCGTAAAAATGAATTTAAACTTCAATAATTGCGATTTTAGCCAAACGTTTTTCGATTAAACAATAAAAATAATTTATTAAATATTATATTATAAATTTTTAAATAAATTATGATAATTCAATATAAATTTAATTATTTTGGGTCGGCACGCGTTGTGCTCAAAATTTTGCGAGGACATTTCAGTCACCTTCTGACTGTTTTCGGATCTCGGTCAAAACTAAAAAAGTTGTCAGGAATGTCGTTTTACATCAAATTGCTTTAGAGTCCGAATAATGAAAACGTGGTTTAGCTGCTCGTTTTTGATAATTCAACCTAGGAATAACTTATGTCTCCTTTAAAATTCCGAAAATTCTCGGATGTACAAAACGTCTATTAGAACATTGGTGGGACAATTAGTTCAAACGTAAGAGTTGGGGAAAATAAGCTTTTAAGAAAAACTATTCTTTCATTTTCCATTTCTTTTCCTAAAATGATGGGTAATATATCAAAACATAGCATAAAAGGTAATTTTGACCCAAATTTAAATTTTTTTATGACACATACCGACGAAAACCGAGTATTAATAGCGTCTCACTGATAGGAATTTATATTACTAGCACAAAAACCCTCAAATTCCACCCCCCCAAAAATGTGAGGTTTCCGTCGCCCTTAATATTATACCTTACTTGTTCGAGTTAAGGAGTGAGTAATCATGTTTCTATTCCGTCGTTACGGATTGTGTAAGCGTGGATTTTTGTCGCTTTTTCCCTGAATAGAGTATCGGTTACTTTTAATGAATTATGAGAGTGTAATTCGTATACGTAATCTTATATTATCTACAGATAAGTGTAATATTCGAAGAGAAGAACTATGCGAAGCCGGTATATATTAAATTCTAGAACTTGTTTTTGTGATGCATCCCGAGACCGCATAGTAAGTATTAGGATTTGCTTGATAAGAGGCATTAGGTTTAACCCATGTTTTAAACGTGTAATTGTTATGATGGTCACATCGATCATATAACTATCCCACACCCTTGCCATGCACTCATTTTAGTGCAGGATACCCCTAGTACAACCCTCCGAGCCTATCCTTTTTTACAGTTCTCATAATTTTCTGGTTAAGCCGGACTATTAATGAAGAGCATTATCACCCTTAAACCAATCGTTACATTCAAATCGCCTTAGCCCACCTTGTATGTACTTATTTTAGTACATTATTGTTTTAACCCAAGTTAATTATTTGAGTACACGGTTGCTAAGTCCTTATCCTTGTAAATACATTTTTGGGACGATTGGATACATGGTAGTATTTATTTTTCAAAAGAATATAAGGAAGAAAAGTTTAAGTTCAATACCCCCATAATTTGTTTAGATGATCTCCATGTTATTTGATCCACCTCAAATCGGTCATTAGTTAGATTGTAAATATCGAGTATGGAAAAAGCTCAAGTGTATGGGTACTGTGTTATAATCCCCAAGTTATGATGTATTATGTTATTCAAAAAAAAGAAAAAAAAGAAAAAGGAAAAGAAAGAGATTGATGTAGAGTTGTGTAGAGTTTGTAGATCTTTGTCCGAGTCTTGGCTTAGCAACCAAACCAGCGTGTATTCGTGTAAATAATTAGCTAACCCTTCCACTCCAAATTCACCCAAAGCCACCCAAATGTATCCCATCCATTTTCATTTCCATTATATGTTATCTTACACCTACACCTCACAACCCTTTAAAAGACTTCTTAGATAGTAACGAATAATGCTTGCGCCTAGCGGTGGAGGTTTGATCCTTTACCAAGCCTATGGTAATTTATATGCTATGACAGGTAATGAGTGTTGATTTTCCGTTTCCCCCTTTATGTTATAATTTATTATACACCCGAGAGAAAGAGAGAATCCCAAACACTTAGTAGGTGCTATTGTATGCTTTCCGTGTTTTTAATTACGAGTCTATACGGTTGTGTTTGTAAAATACATTAAAAGAGTAGGTTAAATAGACCCTCATATGTTTATTTTGTCCTATGTAGAAAATCCCTTTTGCTGAGGACATAACGCAAATACCAAGTGTAGGTGTATTTGATGAGTGTGTCATTTTAAAACACTTTTTCCGGTGTCGTTTAAACCCCCAAAAATCGTGCATTTATGCCCAAAATAGGTACTTAATAGTTCCTTTTTAGGTATTTAGCATTTGGAATAAATACATGTGACTTGGGCTCATTTTGAGAAGAAACAGACAAGACGACGAACCAACACAAAGACTCTTGAAGATTTGTGCTCACAACGGCTGGAGACGGCGTCACCAACTCTACACGACGCAGTCACAACCCACTTAGTGACGGCGTCACAACATTTCATGAGGGCGTCAGCACGCACCAACTCACACGTAGATCTAGAATATTCTACTCATGACGACGTCACGATTAAAAGGCGACGCTGTCGCGGCGATTTATCTATATATACAAATCCGTTTTTAGGGTTTTAGGTGTGTAACTTTAGAGTAAAAGAAAGGGACGAACCCTAGTTCGTTTAGCAGCTGTTAAGGACGATTTTTGGGCCTCAAAACCCTATTGTACTTTCTTCAATTCATGTTTTAATCAAGTAAGACTATCTTAATCGATTTTAGTCCCTCAAGTTGTATTTTCTTCACTTGGTTGACTTTTGACTTTTTCTGGGTTGACTTTCTGACTTTGACTGACCTTGGCTTTGATTTGACTTTGTCTTTTCCATCCCGTGCTTGGTTTGGTCGTTTTTGGCTTTCTTCTTTGAACATTCGTTCCTGCATAATTACAAATGCAAAACATACAAATACAATGTATTTTTGGTACGTTTTTAGTCATTTAAGTCCGGTTTTAGCGGTCAAAGGTAAGTGTAATTAAGCACATACCAATACTACTTTGCCCCCCAATATGGTTGATCCACTCTTATATTTCACATGCACTTAGTATACCCTTAGGGGCCTTGTAATAGTCTTCATACTACCTTACTTGTGCGTTGCTCTAACGGAATACTAAGTAGACGGTTCATGACTTAGGAAATAGTTACATAGATCATCACAAGTGTGACAAAGCAACAACACTAGGAGAAGCAATCTAGGGAGTAATACATGATTAAATGAACACAATCTTTTATTATATTGTTATCACCAGTAGCTTAGTTTATTATTTAGTTTAATAGCTAAAACCAACCAAACCTCTCAAACATATAATTTACCTGCTTTCCTATAAACATAAAAACATAAAATAATCTTCTCTCAACCTTTAGATTATGTTAGACCATGATCAAGCCTTCCCAACCTATTCCCCTAGAGAACAATAACAACCCTCGAGTCTTGCCTATACTACTACAACGGTTAGGTACTCTGCCTAGGGAGTTGTAAAACTTCTTGTAGAAGTCCCTTACGACAACCGCATCAGTAGTTCACTAAGGCGAAGTAAATAGGTTCACTTAGGCGAATTAAACAAGTTTACTAGGCGAACTAAACACAGTTTAAACTAGGCGAATTAAACATGGTTCTCTAGGCGAACTACACAAGTTCTACTAAGCAATCTATATATGTGATTCTAGACAATCTATACTTGGATTATGCAAAATATTCCTTAATTTATCTCACTGTTTGATTTAGTTAGGGTATGTTTCTTTAGTATTCAATCTAGTTGCTTAGTTGTCTAAAGTTAGGTTGTCCTATCAAGTTGCCTATCTTATCTTTGTTCATCAACCTGTGTAATAATTGCTTGCCTGTCAAAATGTGTTTAATCCTTTGTTAATAATCACATCTTCCATCTAAAATATATCAACATGAATCAAATTATCATACAGTAACATATATATTTATTTGTATATAAACTATACTGGACAAATCTTAGCAGATCCATGGATACTACTGTTGCTTAACAAATTGCTCTAGATAATTCTTTGCTTGCTCCTGAGAAACGAGTTGAGGTTGGAAAATGCAACATGAGAATTGATCCTGAAAAGACTCAAAAGAACCCACTTATCAAGTTGTTTTGGATGCTCTTGCTCTTACTACTTACTATCCAGCTTTTCTTATCACTGCAGATGTCCTAGTGATATACATGCAGCAGTTATGGGTCACCAACAACAAGCATGGTTCATCTTACCAATTTAAGATTGGCAAGAAAATGTTCTCTGTCGATATGAAAGTATTCAGAGAGATTCTCCAGATCTATCCTAGACTTCCAGATCAAGAATTTGATGAACCTCCTTCTGAAGAAGAAATTCTCTCCTTCATCAAGGAACTTGGCCACACTGGAAACATTAAGAATATTACTGCTGTGGTGGTTGATCATATGCATCAACCTTGGAGAACTTTTGCTTCAATCATCAACAAGTGTCTAAGTGGGAAGATTACAGGTCTATACAAGATACGCCTTTCAAGAGATCAAATACTTTAAGGAATGTACTATAAAAAGTATATTGACTTTGTTGCACTACTCTGGGAAGACTTTGCATTCCAGATAGATAACAAAGATGCCAAGAAACAAGAGAAAATGTACTATTCCATATTCACAAAGGCTATCATTCATCACTTCCTTTCTAAAGATAAGTCTGTTTCAATGAGGAACATAATGTTTATGCATATTGCTCAGGATGACAGCATTTTGGGTATCTTGAGATTTGTATCTAAAGATGAAGACACTCAAGTGTATGGAGCTCTTATTCCTGTAGTAATGACTACTCCAAAGATTCAAGACTCTCCTGCCTACCAGACTTATCTTGCATTCGCTACTGGAGCTGCAACTCCAAAGCCGAAAAGGATATACAAGAAACCTGCCTCTCCCATTATCAAGACAACCACTACATCTCCTAAAGAAACTCCTTCCAAAAAGAAGTCTGCATCTGCTAAGAAAGATGTTTCTTCAAAGAAGCCTTCAAGAAAACAGTCAACTGCTATACAAATCAAAGACACTCTTGGTGTGTCTGTGTCAAAGAAGAAGGCACCAGCAACCACTGAAAAAAGCAAAGGCATTGATTTGTTGTCTGGGGCTGCTTTACTAGAAGATGCTCAAATGAAGAAAGTTCTTAAACAGAGCAAAATGGAAACTCATTTTCATCAAGCAAGTGGCTCAGGTGATGGAGCTGGTTCTCAACTAAAGGTTCCTGATGAGCTTCAAGACAAGACAATCGACACAAATGAAGGAGCTGGTACTAAACCAAGGGTTCCTGATTTGCCCAAAGATCAACCTGAGAGTGAAAACGAGTCTTGGGGGAGAAAGTAGAGAAGATGATGATAGTAATGATGATGACAGTGATGATGACAATGATGATGATGGTGGTGATAATGACAGTGATTGTAAAAGGACTGAGTCTGATGAAGATGAGAATCCTAGTCTTAATCAGAATGATGATGATAAAGAAGAAGAGTATGAAGATGAGTATGTGCGTACTCCTGCAAACTATGAATCCACTGATGATAAAAACGAACATGTGAATGAAGAAGAGTATTATCGCATTGATAAGGATTTGGATAAAGATGTGAATGTGGAGTTGAAAGATGTAGAGCACGGTGAAGAAGGGAAAGGGGTTGCATAGATAACTGATGCTGGTCATGATGATGTTACTCAAGAGACTACGTATGATCAAGTCGAGGATGAGGCACATGTAACACTCACAGCTGCTCATGTCACGCAGAAGACTAAAGTACCACTACAAAGTTCTTCTGTCTCATCCGACTTTGCCACTCAATTTCAAAACTTGGATAATGTTCCACCAGCTGACAATGAAATCATTTTCATGATGAATGTTGATGTTTGTCATGAAGAACCAAGTAATCAGACACCCTTACTTCTCACCATACCTGTAATGGTAATCCCTGAAACCTCAACAGCAACTGCAACAACCACTCCTCTGCCTATTCCTCCATTCACGCCTCTTCCACAACCATCAACACCAACTCCTATACCAACTAAAACCTCAATCCCTGCCCTTCCAGACTTTTCATCTATATTTCAATTCAATCAAAGAGTTTTTAACTTGGAAAAGGAGTTGCCTGAACTCAAACAAGCTGACCAATCTGCTCAACTCCTCGCAACTATAAAATCACAAATTCTTGCAATGGTGGATGCCCATCTTGGCACAAGACTTGGAGATTCTATTCAAAAGGCTCTCTGGTCATACACTGCAAAATTTGAGAAGGAAGCTCAAGCTGAGAAGAAAAGATACATAAATCTCATTGAGAAATCAGTGAAAGATATCATCAACAATGAAGTCAAGACTCAACTACCTCAGATTCTACCAAAGGCAGTGTCTGACTTCGCGACTCCTGTGATTAAAAGCACCGTCACTAAATCACTCGAAGATGTTGTTTTAGCTAAATCTTCTTCTCAACCTCAATCTACATACGAGGCTACAACATCACTAACAGAGTTTGAGTTAAAGAAGATCCTGATTGACAAAATGGAAAAGAGTCAGTCGAATCTTATAGCTAATGAACACAAGGAACTCGACAAAGCATTGGTCAATTCTTACAACGTTGACAAGGATCTCTTCCTGGTATATGGTAAAGCTGTATCATTGAAAAGAGGCCATGAAGACAAGGATAAAGATGAAGACCCTCCTGCTGGATCAGACTAAGGGTGAAAAGACAGAAGAGAAGCAAGGATGCTGAATCGTCAAAAGGTTTAAAATTAAAGGAATCAAAGTCAAAAAGTTCATCAAATGGCACCACACGCTCTCAACCTAAATCATTTGGCAAGTCTACTCTAACAGAGGAGCAAATTCATATAGTTGATGACAATGAAGTGCAATAGAATCAAAGACATAACACGGGTAATACTGATGATCAACTCAATGTCGAGGCTACTCCAAAGCGTGTCTGGTTCAAGAAACCTAAAAGGCCTCCAACCCCTAATTCTGATTGGAATGTTAGAAAATTAGTTGACTTTAGACCACCTCAAACCTGGATCAGCAAAATTGCTCAAGCAGAAAAACCTCCTATTTCTTTTGACAAGCTTATGAATACTCCTATCGACTTTTTAACATATGCCATGAACCATCTTAATATTGATAACCTGACAAAAGATCACCTTGTTGGACCAGTTTTTAATATTCTCGAAGGGACATGTAGAAGTCGTGTGGAACTCGAGTATAACATTAAAGAATGTTATAAAGCTGTAACTGATCGACTAGACTAGAATAACCCTAAAGGAAATAAATATCCATTTGACATTAGCAAGCCTCTACCGTTGATTATGGATCAAGGTCGTAAAGTAGTTCATGTTGACTACTTCATCAACAATGACCTCGAGTATCTTAGAGGAGGAAGCTCAAGCAAAAAATATACGACTTCCACAACAAAAACAAAGGCTGTTAAATATGATATTCAAGGCATTGAAGACACAGTTCCATCGTTATGGAGTCCGGTAAAGGTATCCTATGATAGATATGTTGTCTGGGAATTTCTTACTGGGGTCCTAAATGACAACGATTCTATGGATTTACAAGTAACATGGTGTCCAAACATGATGTGTAATCCACGAAAAGAATTATAGCAGTAACCAAAGTGAAAGTTATGAAGTGGTATGATTATGGATATCTGTAGGAGATTGAAATTCAAAGAGAAGATCAGCAATTATAGAAATTCAAGGAAGGTGACTTTCCAAGACTTCACCTGCACGATATTGAAGATATGCTGCTTTTCTTGGTTCAAAAGAAACTCTCCAAATTTGAGTCGAAAGCTACCAGAAGAAGCTCAATATCACCAGACGTATTGTGGTGTGGCATTACGGATATTTACTAGACGTATTTTCATTCTTAAACGGGTGGAAGACCTTCAACTGGGAGTCAAAAGCTACCAGAAGAAGCTCAATATCACCAAGCCAGAGACATTCAGGTCTGACATCTCCAACAGAATTCCATACACTGCATATAACAATCCTCAAGGAATTATCTATGAAGACAAGTACAAAAGAAATAGGTTGATGCGCATGGATGAACTTTACAAGTTCAATGATAGGACGCTCACATCTGTTAGATCTGTTCTTCATGATATTGCTTCAAACCTGAGGATGGATTACTTGCCGAAGAGAAGATAGAGTAGTTTAGACAGAAACAGGTCTCGCATCATGATAAAAGCTATTGATCAGCAGCTGCTAGAGAGAAGGTTAATGAGGAGCTTGGAAAAGTTCGTTGGTGGAAGAGATTACGAGGAAGACCTACGACTACTTTAACGAACCATATGATTCGATCATATGTTGTTCTTATCATTTCAGGTCATTCTCTCGTAATTATAAAACTTGTGAATATGTAAATAAATAGTGTTAGACGAAAAATAGGCATATATAGTGTTTGAGTATGAATTTTCAAAGTAAATTCTTAATTTTTCAAATTAACGTACTCAAACACCAGATAATACCCTCACAAAGTGAGGGGGAGCATTAAAATGTTTCTAATAAGGCCTATCATATATAATCTGAACATTTTTCTCCCCAAATAATTTTTATATATATTTGAATCAATTAATATCCAAAATATCAAGAGATTTGACATTTTTGATAAGGGGAGAAAATGTTATTAAAATATATATAACTTGTATAATGTGATCTTAAAGTCTCATGTGTGAACTCCTTTCTCGTATGTGCTAAACATTTTCAGTTACCGATGCACATATGCAGGGGGAGCTTTTATGAAAAGTAAAACCATCAAGGTACTAAATGCTTTGATTCTTATCAAAGTACCTTGATCGATGTTTTCAAATGGTTTTAAGGATGTGAACAATACCAAAAGACCAACCATGTATTTAATTAATTGGAGGTATAAGGTGGTTAGGTATAGGTGTTCGTTCCTACGATCCAGCCAGAATCGAAGGGATCTACCCAGGGACATTCCATTAGTTAGAATAGAAGTCCATAGGTATGATAAAAAGGAGAAAAAGTGAGAAAAGGGAAAAATGCAGACTAAGATAGAGCTAACACTAGAACAAAAAAAACCCAACAAGGTGTTAGTGATGAAGTCTTGGTAAGCATTAAAGGGGTTAAAGAATGAAAAATAAAAGTTAAGATAAAGGGTGAAAAGAAAGAAGCCCTCCTTACACTTAGGCAGAAACTGGGATAATACATATGCTATCAGAAACACTAAGTTGTTGTCTGGTATTGAAGATAGTTATCATGCACCCATTGATGCAATGCACAGCCCTCCTTATCCACCCAAGGTTTCTCAAAAGACTCTTGTTTCATTTATCACAGAGATTACACACATTTCTATTGACTTTCTCACTCCGAGTTAGTTGATATTGAAAAGGTGGTAGTCTGCTCCAGCCTCCGATTACTGAAACTTAAATGCACTATCGAGTCTAGAGCCAAAAGATATCATCCATAAATCTCACTAGGACACTATTCAAATATATTTGTTTTTCATACACTATTAAAGCAAGTAATATCTTAAGAGTCCTACGCATTATCCTTATGATTTTGCCAAAACATCAGAGTGATACTAAAGTATTCACAATGACGATGGAAATCCTTCTAGAGCCTACATCAAACAAGCTCTGCGGTAGGTAACTTGTGAGATCTTATATGGATTAAACTTGTGACACTGGATATCGATTTGGTCCAGACTATGAATTGACGATTGATGAATTTTTGAAATGCATAAAACTCTCGATGTGTCACAAAATCACTTTAGCAAGTGACACGTCGATTGATTTTCAAATCAATTTTTGATTTAATCGGTGAGACTTTGTCTTACTGGTTCACTCATACCGTGTTGTCTGCTTTGAGATGCTCTAGTAATAAGAACGGCTAGTGCAACTGCGAAACCATGTCAAGGAGATTCTTCGAAATTCTACTTGATCATGGGCAGTATTTATACAGATTAACGGGGAACCGTTGTTATTGCAATCGTATTTGACGAAGTGACAAAGACACTTTCGTCCATATATGTTGTTTATCACTAACCTATTTATGCAGGAAATCTCGATGGTAGCCGCAGCTAGTTCAAGGCAAGTCAAGGTTCATAGCCACATGCTCATACTCGACCGACATATGTAAAGACATTATGAAAGCTCAAGTACATGTTTCAAGACTTCCGCTACTCTGATACCGTACGTCCTTCTAGAAGTAACGAAGTGTTTTAAAGTTAAGAACTCAAGAAAGATAAAAATACAAGCTTGTTGATCCAATTGAATGAACTTGAATACCTTAGCTTGTGGTAAAAGGGAGCTAAGTTATAAATAGAATAATTCAAACAACTAAGATAGAAACTATTGGGAAAAAAAAAATTTTGTTTTGAATATCAAAGACTATGCGGAATCTAGTCAATGATACTAAGAAGAATTCCAATAAAACAATAATGAATAAGATCAATAATAAAATAGTTTACCAAACTTTCAGCCTCAATATAATACGAACACTCTTAATAGTGTTAGGGTTACAAAACCTTGAAGCTATATTGATATCAAAACAAAACAATTTCTAGATTTTTGTGATATCTAATTCTATACCCTAGGTTCTCCTTTTATATACCAAGGAGTCCTAATGATTTACAATATATTACAAAAACTTAGAATATTCTCTAAGATCTTTTTTATAGATAACTCATACTTATCACGTAAGTATTCTTGATCTTTAATCAATTTTTATCTTTTTAGCAGTCTTAATCTTTGAGCAGTTGTAATCTTTCAACAGTTGTAACTCAGCAGCATTAACTCTGAACAAGCAGTTGTAACTTTTGTACTAGCAGCACTAACTGTGTACAAGTAGCATTAACTACTTATAATATTTTCTTCATTCTTATCCAGCAGTACTATGTTACACTAGCAGTACTAACATTACTCTAGCAGTACTAACTTTACTCTGGCAGTACTAACATTAATAGCAGTAGTAACTAGCAGTACTAATATACACTAGTAGTAGTAACTTACACTAGCAGTACTAACTACTTAGCATATTTTTCATAAAGATTACTAACAGCACTAAGTTTTGCTTAACAGCAGTAACTCTAACCTTAGCAGTATTAATTCCTCTGAGCAACATTATCTTTAACAAGAACAGTATTAACTCCAAACAACATCAAGAAGCTTTTAATCCCAACAGTCCTCCCCTAAACTTGATATTCTTCTTCTGAATCTCAAGTTTCTTCATTGAAAGCTTCAGTAATCACCAGGAGGATGCTTCTAAACACTTCATTTTTTCTTGAGATGCTTTTCCATAAGCTTAAGAAGCTGATAACACATCTCATTCAGATGATCAGTTTGAAGCTTCTTGTTCAGCATATCTGTGATTGTTGCTGGTATAAGGGGATATCTTTTCTCAACCAACATAAAGATATGCAGATTTATAAACCTCACAAAGTGTACTTTACAGGAATCAATATTTCCAATCTTCACTTTGTGTTCTTATAGGATTCTCCATACTAAGACACTCACATCAGGTTCAAACATTGTCTTTAGATCACCATATAGTACTCTCTCATATTCCTCTTCTGGCCTTGTATTCCCATGCTTAGCTTTTATCAATTTCCATAGAGTCTCTAAATCATCTCTGTTAAAATTTCTAAGCATTTCAATCATTGATGAGTACCTTCTTGAACTTCCATCAGCTCTTATAATTTAAAAGAAACCAATCTTTCCTTCTTTAATGATCTTCCAATCAACAATGCTTGGAGGTTTAGTAGCTAATGGTATAGCACAATTGCCTACTCCTCGCATCAAAATAATTTCAATAAAGCTTTTCTCACTCAGCTTCTTTTTGATCATCCATCTATCTTTTGCTTCTTTGCCTTTATCTTATTCTAGTTCATCACCTGCTCTCTTTTAAGGCTTTCTTATGCTATTGTCTCACTGCCTTCTGCTTTATCTTTACTTCCTTTCACCACTTCAGAATCCATACGTACAAATGTGTCTATCCAATTCATAGTGTTGTCAAAAGCCTTCTGAACTTCATCAAAGCTTTTGTTCTTCAACTGATTATGAGTGAATCCAGCCATGTTTTTTAGATAAGTACACATTTGATTTCTCTTTTGAGCTTTGGTTGGTGGTTTTCATCTCTGCTCTTCTGCTCTAAGTCTTGGCAAAATGATCTTTTCGTTTATCCATGAGCTCTACAAACAGTTCTGATCTTTTCTTCAAACATCACTCTCTTGCGGCTTCTGCTTGTAATCTTGTAGCTATCTCATAATCTGTATCCATCATAGCATGAACATCATCTCATTCAGCAACGTTTGCATCTTCTTCTTTTTGTTTTGCCAGCCTTTCCTCTTCTTCTAGTTCAGCTTGCAATTCTTCTTAAATTCTTTGAGCAATGCTCATCAATCCTAATTGATCTTTCTTTTTAAAGGCTTCCTTAGTTCTAATCAGCTTGGCTTTACCCTTATCCTTTGAACCTTGACCCTTAACTTGTGATGGTTGTTTGAGAAAGAAAATTTTTTAGAGTTGATTCACTGGGACTCTTGCATAACAATCCTTTTTTGCCTTAGTTTTATTAGCTTTATCTCTATAAGTGTTTGAGCCAAAGTCATTTCAACTTCATCAGCAATAGTTGTTGTAGCAGTTGTTGTAGCAGTTGTTGTGTAGTTGTTGTAGTAGCACTAACTGGAATTGTACTGGCAGCACTAATAGCAACATCAGCAGTAGTAACTAATTTACCAGCTAGTAGTAACTAGATCAGCATACTAACTTCCATTTCAGCCTATCATGTCCAGCAATACTCTTCAAGCTCAAAAAACACATGTATTAAACATTAAGTCTTCACTAAACCTCCCCTGAGTCTCATCAATCAATGTAACCTTTGCACCTTTGTCAATGTCATCTATTTTCCTCCCCTGTTTGGATGCATCCTCCTGATCACCCAAACCTTCATCTTTAGAGGATTCTATTCTTGTAGATCTACCACCTTCCTTAATCTTTTCAGCACATGAGTTCTTGACCTCTTTTTCTTCTTAAGTTTCTTGACCCTCCTTTTTAAGCTTTCAATCTTCAATGCCTGAGTTGTCTTTGTGTGTTCCAAATCAAGAACTCTATCAGACAGTTTTGTACAAAGTTCTATCAATTCATTAAGTTTTAGTCTATCCTCACCATTAAGCAGTGGATTATTGGAATGTGTAGGTACATTTTCATCTGCTACATCATCAGTAGAATCACTAAGTTTGGAGGTGACCTACATTGTTCTGTTTCTCTTGGTAACTTTCCTAGGCTTTTGTTCTTATAGGATTGAGATGTTGATGGTTGAGTAATAATGGGTGTGTGATGGGATAATTTAATAAATCAAAGATATATGTTAACCTTTATGAAGTTTTGAAACATAAACCATCACACTAAGACTTGGCATATTACCCCAGGTTGCGTGACGAAGCTGTTTTCTTTCACTTGATATACTGAACTTCCCCGTTCGGGTAGATAACATCGTACTACCATACGGACGCATTTCAATCTTTTGAATGTTTTATAAACCCACGAGGGGGATACATGCTTAATTGTTTTGAATATACACAAACCGATATTGTGAGTTCATAGCCTCGCTTTTAAATCTTCTAATGTTTCATAAACCCGCGAGGGGGATACATGCTCAATTGTTTTTAATATACACAAGTACTTAAAACTGATATTGTAAAGTTCATAGCCTCGCCTTTACTTATTTACATGTTTTATAAACCCGCGAGGGGGATACATGCTTGTTTTATACAAATTAAACACAAGTGATTTTGATATATGATATGGTTCCATCACTGTAAATAGTCCCATCTTTATATGTTTTCTAAATCTCGTGGGGGATTCATGCTATAAACTATGAATACAAGTGTTTTTCCAACTATATGCTATCCTGATATATTATTGCCTAAGTTACCTCTATTTTCCCATAAGACATCCCAGTCTCTCTTTGGGTAATAGCTCCTAGTATCTCTTTGGGTAATAGCTCCCAGTATCTCTTTGGGTAGTAGCTCCCAGTATCTCTTTGGGTAGTAGCTCCCAGTATCTCTTTGGGTAGTAGCTCCCAGTATGTCTTCGGATAGAGGCTCCCGGTTCTATTAAGTTTAAATAAGTGATTCATGAGCTTAGGGAAATAACACTATTTTCCATAATAATTGTACTCATTGCAATTATTACACTTATGGGTGTATAACAACGTAACCCACTATTATGATAACTTGTATTCAAACTATTTATCATAAACCTATGAATTTCACTCAATCTTTGTGTTGACCTTTTTAGCATGTTTATCTCAGGTAACTGAGCACCTTATGGCATGGAGTGGCAGAGACTTGAAGATGGCTAAACTGTTATCATTCAAACTTTATGTTTTCATGTAGATTTTGGGACCTCTGTTTGTAAAAACTCTGATGAAATAATGAATGATAACTTATCTTTTAAAAATGTCTCTTTTGAGTCGTTTTCTATGATTATGACTGTTGTACTATGAAATAATACCCCAGATTAGCTTTCGCTGCTATATGTTAAAAAATGGGGGTGTTATATCACCACATCTCTCAATTCTTTTTCTCACCAATTCACCCTGTCGGTTTTTATTTCACACATCTCTCTTTTTATTTTTCAGCTCACTATTTCTCTTAATTCTTTTTCTCACCAATTCACTCAGTCTATTTTTGTCACACAGATCTCTTTCTGTTTTTATTCTAACCAACTCTCTCAATTCTCACAATATTAGTTATACCAGTAGTAGTAAGTATAACTAACAGTATTAACTCAACAGTATTAAGTATAACTAGCAACACTAATTATACTTTACAGCAGAAACTTAAAGTTACCAGCACTAACTCAAATTTCCATCCTTAGCAGCTTTTGCATTCCATTCCAATCATCATTTGTGTATAATCCACTGCACATTAACACAATTAACCTCCCCTTAATCAATACTTCAAAGGTTAAGCATTCCAATACTTGCAATCAGATATTGAAATTTGCTAACATCAAATGCTTTTGTGAGCAAATCGGCAACATTCTGATCTGTGTAAATCTTGATCATCTGAATAAGCTTCTTCTCATTGGAATCTCTGATAAAGTGATGCCTAATCTTAATGTGTTTTGTCTTTGAATGAAAAATAAGGTTCTTCACTATGCAGATAGTACTCTCATTATCAATATGAATCTTAGTCTGCATAAAGTTATATCCATAATCTAGTAATTAATTTTGGATCTAAAGCACTTGTCCACAGCAATTGGAAGCAGCTATATACTTAACTTCAGTCATGGAATTAGCAATTACAGTTTGCTTCTTGCATTGCCATGAGATCAATCTGCACCCTAGGAATTGGCAATCTCCTATTGTGGACTTCCTATCTAAACTTGCTCTAGTATAATCACTATCAGTGTATGCTACCAAATCAAAAGGAGAATCTTTTGGATACCAAAGGTTCAATTTAGGTTGACCTTTTAAGTATCTATAAATCCTTTTCACAACATGAAGATGTGAAACTTTTGGGTTGAATTGGTATCTTGCACAGGCACACACTGCAAACATAATATCATGTCTTGAAGAAGTAAGATACATTAGTGATCCAATCATGGATCTATACAAGTGTTCATCTACATCTTCACCATCTGCATCTTTGAGCAAAGGCTTATGGGTTTCCGTAGGTGGGCTTGATGTCTTGACATCAGTTGTAACACCCCCAAATCTGGGTAGCAGCGGAATATTGAATATCCGAGAACGTTACTTCATAGATCAATAGGACAAGATATGAGAACGACTACTAAACATGTTGTTTTAAAAAGATACATTGGATTAACAAAATACCTGTTCATTACATAAGCTCATGGATTCAAATTGTTCGACAATATAGGTAAAGATTTCGGTTTATAACAAATGTTCCCAAAATGTAATACGCCCCAAATCTTTAGTATTGACTCTCCAAAGAGTGACCCCCAATGTATCTTGGCACCTCGTGCCTTATTGACCTGAGAAAAACATGCTTAAAACATCAACATAAAGTTGGTGAATTCATAGGTTTATGTAAATCAATTGAAGGACCACAAGATTTCCAAGTGTATGATTAAGCAACAGATGCAAACATCATAAAAAGTAATTACGTTTTCCTAAGCTCATGACACTGAAGCTCGACATGTATGAATGCAATAAATTTCCAACATTTGCCCGTGAATGATGTTCTAACCCGCAACATCCCAAATCCGACATGGTATACGTTTGTTGTCCGGCAAACCGGCACAGTGAGCGCTACTCACCCAAACAGGGATGTCAATCCCAAATAGATCTATTTATAACACTCGCGCTCACAATCTAGTAATTGACAGTTCATGATAATGGGCTCAGTGGGTTATCGCTACTTAGGCAAACACGTAATCATTGTATAAAATGTACACTTGCGTCTAATTTGTAAAACAAAGCATGTTCTCACCCTAAAGATGTAAATCATTTAAATAATTGTAAAGCATGGGGCTATGAACTCACCTTAGTAGGTAATCCTCTGTGAATGATAAACATATCCAGGTATGGCAAATGAATCACACCGTCAAATACCTAAGTAATAAGGCCAGTCTTAGTCTACAAAATTAGGCTATCGACTTAATGCATAAACTACAATAAATTGTTAATTCATATATATTGTTATCACTTGTGTGGTGGTGAACATGGTTACTGTATTTTTTTTCCTTTTTTGCTCTAGGGAAGAGGTATGACTATATACTTTGAAGTATACACGTTTTTTAAGTATAAATATACAAATTTATTATTCGCGTGACTTTAGTTATGTAAGTATCTGTATTTTACCATGACTAGTCTGACACTTTAAGTGCTTATTAAATTCACTTATGTTCATAAAATGCCCTTAGGTTTTCCATTTTTACAAAAAAAACAGTCCTTATTTTTACGAAAATAGATTATTTACATTTTAAACCCTTAGGTTTCCATGTTTACATCTTTAGCCCTTTAACTTTAGAAAAGTTACACTTTTGGTTCTTATACTTTCAAAACAGTCCTCTATGTTTCAGAAGTAACAAAACAGTCCCTAGACTTATAAAAAAAAGTTTTGACAGTTTTAACCCTTGAGTTTCCAAGTTTTACACTTCTAGTCCTTTAACTTCCAAACTTTACATTTTAAGTCCAAATAAGTTTTTGAAAAGTGGCAAAAGGTTTTATTAGACTCCAATAAGCCATTTAGGTTGTTCCAACTAGCATAGCCTAGGTTTTTATCTTAAATTAAGTGTTGTAGACCTAGGAAAGTCGTTTTATCACATTGGCTTATCCCATAAGCGAATAAGCTACGGTAATGAGATTTTAGGCCCATTAAAAGTTCAACAAGGGTTTTGAAAATGTGGGCACATCCAATATAAGCCCATGAACACTTAGGGTCTTTAATAAGCTCATGACTCCTATTCTAGCTTATAAATAAGTTGTTGGCCCGCATAAGCACTCGTTATTGGGCTGTTAGGCCCGTTAGTGGCTCGATAGGCCTAATAATGTCATGTTAAGGCTTTGTAACTTATCTTAACTCATTCCAAACAAACCTTAGTGCGTATATCTATAATGTACACCTCTTTATCAAGCAAAACAAGTTGTTAAGTAGGTGATATATATGTAGTTTTGTTCCCAAAAGGTGTTGCCAAGTCTCTCGGCCAAATCTTTACACGTACATATCATTGTTTAAACATTCAAGCTTGTTTACAAGATCTTGTTACGTGCCTTATGGCTTTGGTTCACCACACAAGTCGATATATGCAATGTATATTAAGACATGTACTAGGGTTGTGCCGTGCTAGGCACGACCCATGTTAAATTTTGATATCGCAAGCTTAACGTGTCTTATGACACATGAATAATACGTGAAACTTAAATATAAACGTAGGCTAAGACACTTACAAGGGTCCTAGCTTCTTGAGTGTGATGTCGTGAAGTGTGTAGTAAACCCGATTAGTATTCCACAACCCTAGCTTAACCCAAATCTTCCTTGCTTTCCAACCCTTAAGTGTACAACTTTAGCTTGTAGGTTATTATGTCACACCTTAGAACTCTTGTTCGTGTGTTGTGATGTCGTGTCTTTGAGGGTGTTTTTTCTCGGCTGTGATGATACTCAAAACAAGGAAAGAAAACAAATGTGGTTTATTTGAGAGAGTTTGTGTGTTTGTGAGTTTTCAAGAAGTGTTAAGTGTCAAATGTATATGGGTATATATAGGCTTATGAGCTAGTTAGTTTCTTAGTCCCTAACCAAGGCCAAACCGAGCCCTAAGTTGGTGGTTTTAAGGGTTCTAGTTATCAAGACATGGTTTTGTCTTAAACCACCTAGTACATTTCTTAATTACATGATCAAGGTACAAGATTTACATGAGATTTGAAGATCTTTGGTTGTATATATGTTGTTTGTTGCCATAGGTATCAAGAGGCAAAAGAAAGGATCCAATGAGGTTATTATCCTTTGTGTATTAGCTAAGTGGACATTTAGTACATGTTTTAATTATACTTAGGTTGTACATGTACTTAGTTTAGGGCTATAAGAGATTTTCTAGTTGTGTATATGCATGGGACGAGTAGGATTAGAGGGAAAAGGTAGGTTTTTTTGAAATCTTATTAAGATTATACAAGTACAAGGCTTAATTAAAGGGTATTGTACAATATTGTGTAAGTATCCAATGTTTGATGGTTTTTGTTTACCCCTATTCGGCCACAATGGCTTATTAACACAAGAATTTAATTATTTTTGTGTTTAAGGTTTAAAAGTGGGTATTGGTTTGAGTCTAGGTAAGTCTAGGTATTTCCGGGGTGTGTCTAAAGGTATTTTATCGCGAAACGTAAGCCTTTTACGTGACCAATAAAATAAAATAAAATGTGGTTTGTTTGAGAGAGTTTGTGTGTTTGTGAGTTTTCAAGAAGTGTTAAGTGTCAAATGTATATGGGTATATATAGGCTTATGAGCTAGTTAGTTTCTTAGTCCCTAACCAAGGCCAAACCGAGCCCTAAGTTGGTGGTTTTGAGGGTTCTAGTTATCAAGACATGGTTTTGTCTTAAACCACCTAGTACATTTCTTAATTACATGATCAAGGTACAAGATTTACATGAGATTTGAAGATCTTTGGTTGTATATATGTTGTTTGTGGCCGCGGGTATCAAGAGGCAAAAGGAATTATCCAAGGCATAAAAGGGATTCAATGCGGTTATTATCCAATGTGTAATACGTTAATTAGGAACATTTAAGGACATGTTTTAATTAGTCCTTGATGTACATGTACTTAATATATGTAAAGAAGATTTCCTAGTTGTGTATGTATGTGGGATGCATAAGGCTTGGAGGGAATTAAGAGTTTTGAAATCTTATTAAGATCATACAAGTACAAGACTTAAATAAGAGATAATTGTACAGATTGTGTAAGTATCCAATGTATTATGGGTTTTGCTTTCCTAATATCAGCCATAATGGCCTATTAACACGAAAATTGAATAATTTTTGTGTTTAAGGATTAAAAGTGGGTATTGGTTTGAGTCTAGGTAAGTCTAGGTATCATTCGGGGTGTCTAAACGTATTTTTATTGCGAAACGTAAGCCTTTTACGTGACCAATAAAAATAAAATGCGCAAAGTCAATAATTATCTTCTTAATAATTACATAACACTTGCTTGATGTAATCCTTAATTTATTTGGTGACCGTTTACGTTGAATGATTATTTCTAGTCTACGCGATTTAGATTAAAAGTTAAACTAAAGTAAACGCGTACCTGACTAAAATAAATAGTGAAGAATAATAGGAGTCGTAAAATGACCTAAAACTGAGAAATGTTATAGTCTCCACCCATTAAAAGAGCTTTGTCCTTAAAGCTTAAGACCTTGTAGTGGATGAAGACGCCCGATTTGTGAAGAGATGTGGGTATTTATTTTTGAATGAATCTTCACGTTCCTATGTGAACTCAGGACCTCTCCTTGAGTTCCAGCGAACCTTAACGAGTGGTATACGACTTCGCTTTAATCGTTTGATCTCCCGTTCCATGATTTCAACGGGCTCTTCCACAAACTGGAGCCTATCATCAACGTGAATTCCTTCCAATAACATGGCTAATGGTTTGTCAGCGTAACATTTCTTCAGATTAGACACATGGAAAGTATGGTGAACCTTGCTCAACTCTTAAGGAAGTTCCAGCCTGTAGGCAACATTCCTAACCTTGGCTAACACCTTGAAAGGTTTTCAATCACTACGACATATGTCGGGTTCATCTTGCAATGCTTACCGAAATCTACAACCCCTTTCCAAGGTGAGACCTTGAGCATAACCCTATCCCCAACTTCAAACTCCATCGGCTTTCGCTTTAAATTAGCGTAGCTCTTTTGTCGATTCTGAGCAGCTTGAATTCTCTGCTTGATCAGGACGATCTTTTTTGTCGTTTCTTGGATCATTTTCGGACCAGTCAGTTGGGCTTCTCCAACTTCGGCCCAGCACACAGGTGATCGACATTTTCGGCCATAAAGTGCCTCATAAGGTACGGCCTTTATGCTAGCGTGATAAATGTTGTTATACGAAAATTTGGCTAATGGTAAATGCTTAACCAGCCTTTGCCAAAATCGATCACGTAAGCACGTAGCATGTCCTCGAGAGTTTGAATAGTCCTCTTGCTCTGGCCGTCGGTTTCTAGATGATACGCGGTGCTCATACTCAGATCTGTACACAAAGCTTTCTGAAATGATCTCCAGAAGTTTGATGTGAACCTCCCATCACGATCACAGACGATTGAAACAAGTATTCTGTGTCTTGCTACTATGCTATTCATGTACAACCTTGCCAACTTGTCTAAAGGTTATGCTCCTTATTGGCAAGAAGTGAGCAGATTTTGTAAGTCGATCCACAATTACCCAGATGGTGTCAAAACCTTGTGACGACTTAGGAAGCTTGGTGATAAAATACATCATGATATTATCCCACTTCCACTCGGGTATTGCTGGTTGTACTAACAATCCCGATGGCCTTTGATGTTCGGCCTTGACCTTTGCACATGTCAAGCACTTGCTAAACATATTGTGGCGAATGTCGGCTTTTCATATTGGGCCTCTAATATAGATTTTTCATGTCTTGGTTACATCTTTTCAGTAATCGGTGATGTTTGGAGGACTTAAGACTTATGGGAATTCGTGCATAGCACGGATCTTAAGGTTCAACTATAGCAGGTAACAACTTCTAAATTTAAAATAAGGTTCCATCGGTTGCAGTCCGGTTCCCTCTTGTCTTGGGATATCCTTTCTGATCATACCACCTACATCTTCTTTCTCAAGGTTCTCTGGTTTCAGGGCTTCGATCTGAGCTCTTAGTATTTGTTTGGGAAGATCCTAGCCAATAGTCATAACTAAGGCTCGAACTGCAATGGCTCAATCCGTTCCTTACGGCTCAATGTGTCGGCCACTACGTTGCCTCTTGCCCCGTGGAGATACGAATGCACATCGTAATCATTAGAGCAATTTAGCCATCTGGCTTGCCTCATGTAGCTCTTTTGGTCAAGAATGTGTTATAGACTTTTATGCGTGGTTGACCACGGTAACATTTGGTTCCATATAGATAATGTCTCCATATCTTTTTGAGCTGACACCACCGATTCAAGTTCTAAATCATGAGTGGTGTAGTTCTTCTCATGAATTTTTAATTGTCGAGAAGCATAGGTAATCACCTTCTCTCTCTGCATCAATACAACACCTAAACCCTTGTGTGAAGCATCAACATTAGACACAAAATCCTTGCTTTCTCAGGTTAAAGCCAAAATTTGCGCCACTAGCACAACTTTGCTTTATTAACTGAAAAGCAATTTTCTTCTTTCTCCCAAATCAAATTTGATTCCTTTTGGTAAGCTTGTTTATTGATTTTGAATCTTCGAAAATCCCTCATTAAAACTTCGATATTAACCAGCAAGACCTAATATTTAGCGGATCTCCGTCGTGTCTAGGTGATACTAATCCTTGAATAGATTCTTTATTGGCTGGATCCCACATGAATACCTTGCTTTTCAATGACCTGCGTGACCAGAGAAATTCTACCTTCGAATGAAAATTTACACTTTGAAAAATTGGTATACAACTTCTCCTTCTTAGCAATTTTAAATATTGCCTTAGATGTTTCTTCGTGCTCTTTATAGTTCCTTTGGAATAATAGGGTTATATCATCAATGAAGACGATTACGAACTTATCCAAGTAGGGCTTGCACACTCGGTTCATGAGGTCCATGAATACCGCAGGTGCGTTTGTTAGTACCGAAGGGCATACCTAATAACTCGTAATGACAATTACCGACGTTTCGGAATCCATCTGTTGGCATGTCTTGTTCTCGCACTCTCAGATGGTGAAATACCCGATCTCAAATCTATCTTTTGATAAATTGACTGGATCCTTGGAGTTGATCGATAAAAATCGTTGATCTCAAGAGTGGGGATAATGATTCTTCATGTTAGTTTTATTTAACTCCCGGTAGTCAATTCACATCCTGAATGACCCATCCTTCTTTTTGAAGAACAAGCCCGGGGCTCCCCAAGGTGAGGAACTAGGTCTTATGAAGCCTTTTTCAGAAAGCTCTTGCAGTTGTTTAGACAATTCGTTCATTTCGGATGGTGCCAACTGATACTATGCTCGAGCTACGAGCGCAGCTCCTAGAATCAAGTCGATCTGGAATTCCACTGGTCGAGCTGGAGGAAGACCCGACAAGTCCTCGGGAAACACTTCCGAAAAATCTCGAACGATTGGTACGTCTTTAAGTTACTTTCCTTCCGACTTGGCCTCCTCCTTCTTGGCGGATATTTGTGCCAAAAAGATCTGACATCCTTTCGCCATGTACTCTTGAGCCCTTGAACATGAGATAATGGTCAACCGGGATTCTCTACCGTTGTTACCTTTGTTACCACGAAAAATCAAGGTTTCATTCCCATAGGGAATTCGAACAAGTTTCTCATCACACACGATCACGGCATGACACCTTCTTAACCAATCCATGCGATATGAACGTCGAAAACTACCCAGTTCTAGGGCATTAGATCTATGTTAACGATGTCTGTTAGGAAATTTAAAGTGCAACCCCGTATAATAGTGTCTATCTCGACTATTTTCCCGTCAGCTAATTCGACATCATAACTATTTTCTAATGGAGTTGGACGATTCAATCAGGAACTAAACGCTTTTAGTAGATTATAAATGATTCACATTCGGCAACCATGTCAAATAAGATAGATGCATAGTGGTTGTTTAAGAGGAACGTACCTGTGACGACATTGGAGTCCGGGTTCCTCAATGCATTCCCATTCTTCTCCGCATTTCCAACTGCGTATATCCGCCTTGAGCACATTCTTATTTACAGCCATCCTTATTCTTCAATTTGGGACATTCTCTTGAAATGTCCTGGTGATCCACATTCAAAACCATCCATTCACCCTTAGGGAATTGCCTTGATTTGTCCATTCCTGGGAGCTTAGCAAATTAGTGTTGCCAGAAATTCCTGCAGTCGTGGGCAATGTGCCCTACTTGTTACTTTTGTGGCATTTTGAGTACACATGCCATCTTTGATGAAAATGAACTTGGTGCACTTGGAAAAGTCCAAAGTTTGGCTCTTTTATCTGAACCCTTATATTGTAGACCTTGGCGACATTCTGTCTCTTGAAGGGTTATTGTTGATGGCCATGGTTATTTCTGGATGAATCGTCAGCCTTCCTTTTGTTGTGAGTTTGCCTTTCCACATAGGTGCGGAGTTTCTGATCCATCATGTCGTTGGCTAACTCAATAGTCTCATCCAACATCCTGGGTCTGGAAGACTTTACATTTCCATAAATGTTATCAGGGAGTCCACTGATGTACTTGTCAACCTTCTCAGTTTCATTAGCAACAAACTTGGTACATATCAGGGTTAACACTTAGAAACGTTCAGTGTATGTTGGGACATCGTTCCCTTTGACCTTTAGGTTCCACAACTCGACTTCTAGTTTCTTGATTTCACCCTGCGGACAATACTTGTCCGTTATTTTCTTCTTGAGTACTTCCCAAGTCATTGAATATGCATCAGGACCTAAGGTTCTTATCTGACCATTCCACCAAGTCAAAGCAGCCCCAAACAGAGTGTAGGTGGCAAACTTAACCTGATTTTCAATAACACAACCACTGATATTGAAAACTAATTCCATCTTTTCAATCCACTGGGTTTTTTTAAATCCGACAAGACTTCATTTCCTTGAAGTTCAAAGTTGAATTTCAAGAAGTCAGAGTAGAGAAGAAACAATGGCGTGTAGTTTGCACATTCATTCGGTTATCCTCGTGTGAACTGTGGCTTCCATCTCTATTGGTGGAGTTTCGCAGAAGAGCTTGATCAATCATAGCTTGAACATATTCTGGGGTCATTTTGTTTGGGTTGGTGCTGTTAGGAGGGGTATTCGGTCCTCGTCTTGTCACAGGTGCCATGATTCATCTAAATCACAAGAGACAAAACGTGAAGTCATGACAAGACATACAATAATTTAAAGATGAGACAACAACACAAGAGAGGTATATAGTACTTCATAACACATCTATTTTCATTAATAACTTGGGAAAATTTTGATATGAAATAGTTTTTGGTACACAAATTACAATTCAAAAGTCTAGGATATGCTTGCGGGCGAGAGAACCCCTAATACTTATAAGTTCTGTAACAACTATATAGCCAACAGTTAAAATGACATAAACTAATAGATGTGGACTATTCGATCTCGAGGAAGAATCCTGGTTATATGGAACTCTAACATATAGTCCTGGTTGTCTAACCTCTCTTACTGCTCTGCCAGTGCTAACAAACTCGACAATGCATGTCACCTATCCTCTCGCTTCATGTCCTCTATCATATGGAGAGTACTCTACTATTTGTGACCTGATGCCTACGGCCTCAGTCTCTTGTATGCTCTTGCAATCTCGGCTATGCTGCATATGGGAGCGAGTCTCATGTACTGGTGCTTGTGTCTGAATCAAAGTAACCTGTAACTGTAGCTATGTTCAGGATGGGCATGGAGCTGGGACTCGTGTGCTCTATACTGCTACCCCCTTCACAAACGGGGTCTTTTTTTGTGTCTGAACGCTCATATTGGATTCCGCTGGACTCAATCCTTATCGCATTGAGCCTAAAGACATGGGGAAGCATAGACTCCTCCTCTACAATCTGTACTGTCTCCTAAATGAGATATCTATCTCTATTAAGCAAGTTGAACGTGCGTAGTCCATAGGACTCGTGTGATATGCGAAGTTCCTATATATGAGCATCATCGCTTAGAGCATATAAGTTTTCCTGCGTATCATGCACATGGAGCTCAGCAAGCTCCTGTAACACTCGTATTGTCCTCATCCAAGTATAGGTGCTATCTATGAAACTGCCCTATGCCGGATCCACCCAAGTATACCTAATTCTACCATACCCAAAACTCTCTACTCCTCGCCGTCTCTTTTTAGCATCATATGGCCAGTGACAAAACAATAGATTATAGCAACTAGATACTCTCCCCGACCCATAATGGGCTAGAGCAAACAAACATGACCTCTTACGAGGTGGCCACTCGGACTCGGGAATATCATTCCTATGGTCAACAGGTGGTGGTATGTATAGAGATGGTGGTAGTGGAGGTGATAGTAATCCGTCAGTAACCGCATCAACAAGGGCCTGAGTGGAGGCTATCCTGAGTGTCTAGATTTGGGTTAGACACCCAGATGATGATAGTAGTGGTGATGGCATAAGTGGTGGTGATGAATGTGCAGATGGGGCCGTGCACCTAGCAAGGCACTCCCTTGTAGAGGGTGGTAATAGTGAGATATGTGGTGATAGTGGTGGAGTAGGCATGGCTAGAAGTCTCTCAACCTCTGCTTCTAGTGGAAGGGATATGGAAGCCTAAAGCCAGACAGTAATCCTAGCTCTAGTGGTTGTAATGTCAGTGGAGGGTTATGGTGTAACAGACTCTGTTCCTTCAGGTGGGGAAACAAGCTCACCAGTAGGTACAACAACATCGGAGTCGGCCAGAGCTAAGTCTCTCTCCTCCTCATCGCCACTCATTTTACTCCTATTCATCCTCTTCATCCTCATACTCACTTTAATCGGTGGTCTCCCCGTATTGTGAAACACCAATCATCATCATCTCATCACTCATCCCCCATTCCATGGGATAGTCAACGGACATCCTTCAGTTCTCATACCCTTATACTCTTCTGGATCCTCTTATGGATCCGACTCAACAACATATCCTGGTGACTCAGCAGTAGGTGAAACAACAGGAGGTAATGGTTGCTCCTCAGCCGGAAACACGTGCTCATCCTCCAATGGTATATACTCAGGGTACATAGGCTCTGGCACATAGTTAGGATCATGTGCTGTAATTTGACATAGGCTCAATCTCATCACTCGTTGTGGTACTGGTGGTGTCTGTGGGCTCCTCTGGGCCATGTATGTAATCCGGGGGGTGGTTTGTGGCGCTACGGCTGAATAGGGGTCACAATCGTATCGTATACGATGATCGTGGAGAAACCCCCGTCTGACAGCTCCTTGTCAGTCCTCAAAATACCCTCCTGGCTCAGTAAATCGGTGTAGACAGAAAGTGTAGGTAAACGAGATGGATGTAGAAGACATGAATGCTGTAAAACAAAAATATTTTTATGTATTAATTTTAAGACTTTTATAGTAATATAATTTATATACTCGTATATTAATCATGCAAGCACTTAGTAAACTACTAATGCCAAAACAATGTTGTAATATAAGCACATATGCTAGATTTTTGTCAAAAAAAACAAGTAATGTATGTGTGTCCCATGGGTATACACATTTGTCCGAATGCCGTATGTGAAAATGGTTTTAGTCCTAGACAAAACTTTTGATCTGGTTTCTCTATAAACCTTGGCTCTGATACAATCTGTAACTACCCCCAAACTCTGGGTAGCCAGCGGAATATTGTATATCCGAGAGAGTTACTTCTTAGATCTATGAGCAAAAGATATGAGAACAACTACTAAACGTTTGCGCTGTCGTTTTTTAAAAAGTTACATTGGATTAAGAAAATACTTGTTCTTTAAATAAGCTCATGGGGGGGTCTTTATATTGTTCGCAATATTTTATCGATTTTGGTTTATAATAAATGTTCCCATATGTAATTCGCCCATAATTATTTTGTATTGCTCTCCAAAGAATGACCCCCACATGTATCTTGGCACCTCGTGCCTTATTGCTTGGTGAGAAAAACTTGTTTAAAAGTCCACATAAGTTGTGTATTCATAGGTTTTTATGTAAATCATTGAAGGACCACAAGTATTTCCAAGTTTATGATTAAGCATCAGATGCTAACATACATAATAAGAGAATATCTTTTCACTAGACTCAGTACACTGAAGCTCGACATGTATGAATGTAATAAATTGTAAAACATTTGCCCGTGAATGATGTTATAAACGCAACATCTCTAATCCGCTTGGTATAAGTTTGTTGTCCGGTAAAAACCCGGCACAAGTGAGAACTACTAAGCCAATCGGGTTGTAATCCCTAATAGATATTTTTATTAACCTCATCTCGATACAATTGTATTTGACTGTAGTTCATGTTAATGGGCTCAGTGGTTTTCGCTACTTTGGCAAACACTATTCATTGTATAATATGTTCACTTGCGTCCCAATTTGTACGCAATGCATGTTTCTCACCCCATAGATGTAAATCATTTAAATAATTTTAAATGCATAGGGCTATGACTCACCTTAGTAGGTAATCTGTGTGATATTCTAAATATATCTTAGTTGGAAATGAATCACACCGTCATAATATCCTAAGTAATACGGGCCTGTTAGTCATAAGTTTAAGGCTACGACTTAATGCATAAACTATAATAAATTGTTAATCATATATAACTGTTATCATTGCGTGTGTGGGTGGTGAAAGGTTTACTGTAATTGTTTTCCTTGTGTGCTCTTAGATGGAAGGTACGACTATATACTTTGAAGTATACACAGTTTTTAAGTTTAAATATACATATTTATTATTCACGTGACTTTAGTTATGTAAGTATCTGTATTTTACCATGACTAGTCTGACATCTCAAGTGCTTATTAAATTCACTTATGTTCACAAAATTCCCTAAGGTTTTCCATTTTTACAAAAAAAATAGTTCACTTAGGGTTACGAATATAGGTTATTTTCAATTTTTTAAAACCCTTAGGTTTAATGTTTATTCTTTAGCTATTTAACTTTAGAAAAGTTACACTTTTGGTCTTTATAATTTCAAAACAGTCCTTTATGTTTCAGAAGTAACAAAACAGTCCCTAGACTTATGAAAAATCAGTTTTGACCGTTTTAACCCTTGAGTTTCCAAGTTTTACACTTCTAGTCCTTTAACTTCCATCACTTCTTATTTGAAGTACCAATAAGTTTTTGATAGTGGCAAAAGGTTTTATTAGACTCCATAAAGCGTTTAGGCTTGTTTCAACTTTGTAAATAAGCTCGGTGAGCTTATTTTTTTTCGTTATTTTTGGCTTTTTTTTAGACCGATAGGGGTCATTAAGCTTTTTAAAATGCCCAAAAACTTTTCAAGATGATAAAAACCTTTGCATAAGCTCATATTAAGTTCGTGCTGGAAACTTTGGGACTTATAAATAAGTCGACTGAGCTTATTTGAGTTTTTGGACCGTAAGCCTCTATTTAACCGAAACCGTATTTATGTTTTTTGGCCCATTTATAGGGTAGCAACTCGCATAGCCTAGGTTTTTTATCTTAATTAAGTGTTGTAGACCTAGTAAGTTCGTTTTATAACATTGGCTTATACCATTTGCCAATAAGAATACGGAAATGGCCTTTAGGGCATTATAAGTTTGCAAACAAGGTTTTCGAGAATGGTGGTGCACATCCAAAATATGCCCATTTTTGGGAAACTTAGGGTCTTTAATAAGCTCATGAGTCCTATTCTAGCTTATAAATAAGCTGTTGGCCCGCATAAGCACTCGCTATTTGGCTGTTGGGCCCGTTAGTGGCTCGATAGGCCTAATAGTATCGTGTTAAGGCTTTGTTACTTATCTCGACCCATTCCAAAAAAACCATAGTGCGTATATCTATAGTGTACACCTCTTTATCGAGCAAAACAAGTTGTTAAATAGGTGATGTGTATGTAGTTTCATTCCCAAAAGGTGTTGCCAAGCCTCTTGGCCAAATCTTTACGTGTGTATGTCATTGTTTAAACGTTCAAGCTTGTTCACAAGATCTTGTTACATGCCTTATGGCTTTGGTTCACCACACAAGTTGATATATGCAATGTATATTAAGACGTGTACGTGGGTTATGCCATGCTAGGCACGACCCATGTTAAATTTTGATATCATAAGCTAAACGTGCCTTATGACACATGAATAATACGTGAAACTTAAATATAAACGTAGGCTAAGACACTTACAAGAGTCATAGCTTCTTGAGTGTGATGTCATGAAGTATGTAGTAAACCCGATTAGTATTCCACAACCCTAGCTTAACATAAATCTTCCTTGCTTTCCAACCCTTAAGTGTACAACTTTAGCTTGTAGGTTATTATGTCACACCTTAGAACTCTTGTTCGTGTGTTGTGATGTCATGTCTATGAGGGTGTTTGTTCTTGGCTGTGATGATACTCAAAACAAGGAAAGAAAACAAATGTGGTTTATTTGAGAGAGTTTGTGTGTTTATGAGTTTTCAAGAAGTGTTAAGTGTTAAATGTATATGGGTATATATAGGCTTATGAGCTAGTTTGTTCTTAAGTCGCTAACAAGGCCAAAACCGAGCCTTAGTTAGTGGTTTTAAGGGTTCTAGTTATCAAGACATGGTTTTGTCTTAAACCACCTAGTACATTTCTTAATTACATGATCAAGGTACAAGATTTACATGAGATTTGAAGACCTTTGGTTGTATATATGTTGTTTGTGGCCGCGGGTATCAAGAGGCAAAAGAAGGATCAATTGAGGTTATTACCTTTGTGTTTTAGCTATGTGACCATTTTGTAAATGTTTTTAATTATACTTTAGTTTGTACATGTACTTAGTTTAGGGCTATAAGAGATTTTCTAGTTGTGTATATGCATGGGACGAGTAGGATTAGAGGGAAAAGGTAGGTTTTTGAAATTATTATGATTATACTTGTACAAGGCATCTTAATTAAAGGGTCATTGTACAATATTGTGTATGTATCCAATTGTTTAATTGGGTTTTTTGTTTTACCCCTTTCGGCCACATTGGCTTATTAAATAAAGAATTTAATTATTTTTGTGTTTAAGGTTTAAAAGTAGGTATTGGTTTGAGTCTAGGTAAGTCTAGGTATTTCCGGGGTGTGTCTAAAGGTATTTTATCGCGAAACTTAAGCCTTTTACGTGACCAATAAAATAAAATACGCAAAGTTAGTAATTGTCTTCCTAATAATTACATAACACTTGCTTGACGTAAACCTTAATTAATTTGGTGGCCGTTTACGTTAAATGATTATTTCTAGTCTACGCGATTTAGCTTAAAAGTTAAATTAAAAGTAAACACGTATTGGACTAAAATAAATAGTGAAGAATAATAGAGTCGTAAAATGACCTGAAATTGAGAAATGTTACATCAATAAAACCAAATTTCTTCAAAATCTCAGTCACATACTTGGCTTGACTGATAAAAATCCCATCCCCCTTTTGCTTCATTTGCAGTCCTAGGATGAATGTGAGTTCACCCATTGAGCTCATTTGAAACTTCTTATGCATCATCCACATACACTTGAACTTACAGAATATCACTTTTGACCCTTCTGATAAACAAAGTCTTGTCTATCTTTCCTCTCTGAAACCCATTGTCCAATAAATAAGTTTCTTCAAATCCTGGTGGTTGACAAACATAGACTTCCTCTTTAATCTTTTCATACAGAAAAGCACTCTTGACATCCATCTGATACACCACAAAGTATTTAAATGAAGCATAGGCTAAGAATAGCCTAATTGCTTCAATTCTAGCAACAGGAGCAAAAACCTCATCATAATCAATTCCTTCTTCTTAGGTGTATCCTTGTGTAACCAATCTTGATTTATTCTTAATCACAATACCTCTTTCATCTTTCTTATTCTTGTACACCCATTTAGTACCAATGGCCCTTTTGCCATTAGGTAAATCTATCAAGGTCCAAACATGTTGTAACTTGAACTGCAGAAGCTCTTCTTGCATAGCTTCTATCCAGCTTGGATCTTTTAATGCTTGGATTACCTTCTTGGGCTCTTCTTGTGATAAGAAACATACAAACAAGCATATTTGAAAGTCTTTATGGTTTGTTCTTTGCTGAACTGAACTAAACAAACCATGTTCTTTCAAATTCTTTGTCATTCTTCTTGTTTGTGGTGCTGAATTCAAGTCTCCAATGATTTGGTTAACTAGATGATCTTTGTGTATTCTTGTAGTAAGAATAGGACTGACAAGCATAAATGCATCTAAATTGTCCATGTCAGCCTCTGCACCAACATCTTCATCATCATCTGTATAAATAATATCTTCCAATTCAGACATATTTGGATCATTTGGAAGTTCAATGCTTGTTTTTGGATCAACAACATTAACTTATGAGCCAGCTAATAGTTGAACTAACAACATTAACATTATTAATGTTGTTTCCATCACTAGCAGTATTAATATTGTTAGTACTGTTAATATTATCATCCTTCTCTTGATTAATTCTTGGCTTCTCTGTACTTGGAGCCTTACTATCTGTCACTTCAGTTGGATTTCCACTTTTATTCCCTGGATCTTCAGCATCCTTCTTTTCCTCCTCCCCTAATAGTTTGAATCCAGCATTAAGAGAACTCTTTAAATCTTGAGAGAATAGTGGATCAGCAGGCCATATTGGTAGTAGAATGTAATCTTTTTCAGATATTGTCTCCATTCTAGCTTTACCTGCATCATTACATGCTTTTGTACCTGCATTACCATTAGATTGATTCCCTACAACAACTGGCTTATAGTTCATAGACTTTGTTAGTGCATCTATATCAAAAAGCCCATTAGGTCTACTTCCTGCAATATTAGGTGTATTGTCACTAAACTGAACATGCAGGTTCTCTTCAACTATCCTAGTTCTACTGTTGAATACTCTAAATGCTTTGCTATTGGTCGAGTATCCTACAAAGAAAAATTCATCAGCCTTTCCATCAAATTTACCTAGGTGATCTATGGTATTAAGGATTGTAACAGGATACCCAAATGGTCTCATAAAGCTTACGGCATGTTTTCTACCTAGAAAAAGTTCATAAGGGGTCTTGTTGTGAGGCTTGATAACTAACAACCTATTTTGGACATAACAAGCAGTATTAACGGCTTCAGTCTAAAAAGTTGCTGGCAATTTTGAATCAGCTAGCATAGTCCAGGCAGCCTAAATTAGTGTTCTATTTTTCCTTTCTGCTACTCCATTTTGTTGTAGAGTCCTAGCAACACTAAATTCCCTCTTAATACCCTTCATTTCACAGAACTGATTCATGACCCTATTCTTAAATTCAGTCCCATTGTCACATCTAATCACTTTCACCTTAAGGTTGATTTCACTAGTTTCATCCTTAGTGGCTAAAAAGAAAACCCAACTAAACCTACTATAGCCATCTGTGACAACTAGGCAGTACATCTTTTTCATTAGACTCTTTACAAATGTTGGGCCAAACAAATCCATATGCAACATTTGTAATGGCTGGCTGATTAAACTGACTGTTTTGGTCTTACAGGAAGCTTTGTGTTGCTTTCCCATCTGACAAGCAACACAGGTTTGATTAATTTCAAAAAAATTTGAAGGTAAACCTCTTACAAGGTTTCCCTTTACTAGTTTAATCATTGTTTTGAAATTTACATGCCCAAGTATCCTATGCCAAAGATTATATTCATCTGGTGTGGCTTTTGCAAAGAGACAAGTAAGACCTCCTTAAGGAACAACATTCTTTAAATCAATATTGTACATGTTATCCTTTCTAGGAACTTTAAGCAAAACATGACTTTCATCATTTAACTTAAAGTCTGGAGACGGAACAACACATTTAGTATCAGTAAAGAGAACAT
Organism: Tanacetum coccineum; assembly: GCA_026074375.1. Taxonomy (NCBI): domain Eukaryota; kingdom Viridiplantae; phylum Streptophyta; class Magnoliopsida; order Asterales; family Asteraceae; genus Tanacetum; species Tanacetum coccineum. The sequence continues at coordinate 49,493 of BQNB010013580.1, forward strand.
TATTCTTCTTGTCACACATTTGTGAGACACTAAAGAGGTTAAACTTTAGTTCCTTTACAAAATACACATCTTCAAAATCTAATTTACCAGTTCTTATTTTCCCTTTCCCAGTAATTTTCCCTCCTTTGGTACTACCCCCAAAGGCAACAAATCCTCCATTAATATCTTCATAATCTGTAAGATAGGATCTGTTCCCTGTCATGTGCCCAGAGCATCTACTATCAATCACTCATTTATCCTTCATATCTTGATGTGGATTACCCTGCACATAATGGTAAGAAAATTAGTTTCTTTTGGGGACCCAAGCCATCACTGACTTGGATCTGCCTTGTGCATCAATATAGTCAAATCTTTTAAAGTTCATTGATGCACCATTGTGTCTGGAGACATGGTCTAAAACTTTTTGCTTTGGTCTCCAAACCCAACATGCTAAGGCCTTAACAGCATTAGCCTCATTTCCCTTATTATCACTTACTACTGCTTTTGGCCTAACAGTAGTAACATTTCCCCTAACAGTATTAACTTTTTCATTGAAATTATTGTTTTTATTTGTTGTAAACTTATTAAAGGGCCTTCTAACATGTGAATATGCTCTATTAAAAACATTTGATGTTGGCTTTGCACAGTTTATTGTTGGTCTTGGGTAAGCAGCATTAATTGGTCTGATAGTATTAACAGATACTGTTGCTCTTAAAGAGTTTTGCCTAACAGTATTAAGTGTTTTAAGGCCAGATTTCATTAAAATTGCTCTTGGAATAAAATTTCCTTTTGGATGAGGGTGATACATTCTTTGAGAATTTTGGTGATTCACCCTTCTAGCATTGTTCCATACAGGTTTTTCCATAAATTTATTTTCATAGAAATCACAATCTTTGATCAAATGGTTAAAACTGCCACATACATAGCAAGCTTTATTTTTAAACTCAAAATTACTTCCTAATTTCTGAGTCATCAAAGTATTCTAGTTTCTCTTGTTACCTCTAGGACTTTGATTGTTTTTCCTAGGGTATTTAGCTTGCTTATTGTTCTCTACCATCTTAACAGACTCCCTAGGTGATTTCACATGCTCATTAGATTTAACAAATTATTTTGGCAAAACTAGGTTTTCTCTGTTTAGATTTAAACTCAGTCTCATTCTCATCCTACACTGACAATAGCAAGTCCAGACTGTAGGTTTTGACACACCAGTCATAGTGTTGTTCTTCTCTTGTTGCAACATCAGGTATACTAGTTACTGACTCACTAAAAACATATTCTCCCTCATCAGCAAGTATCAAATCATATTTAGGGGGCATGAAGTTCTCAGTATAGGGAGGGAACAAGCAAATACCCTTTTACTTGTTTTGTACCTTTCATTTTTCCTGACCATCAACACATGACTACATCAACCACTTAACTAATCAAAACCCTACCACCAGTCTTGAACTATCACTTACTGAATCTCAACAGCTTTGCTTAGATTTTAAGTATAGTTTCCAATCTTTCTATCGTAAGTTTTAAATCATCTCTTTCCTTTTCAACATTATTATAAATTTCTTTCTAAGCCTGTTAGGATTAATTCTCTCCAGCTTAATATCAAGTTTAAATCTTTATGTCTTCTTCAAAACTACCTCTATTCGTTTTATACACATCTAGTCTAGCTCTACATATTCTAGACCTGCTTTATAAGCAACCTACATTTTAATTGCAGACTTATTAAAATCTTTTGTCAGTCATTATCATCATGTTCTTTGAGAGTTTCATAAATTTTAAACATGCTTTAAAAACAAGTAGAATACCTCGGAATCTGCAGCTTGAAGAACTTGAAGAACTCGAAGATTTATATGCCATTAGTAGCCAAAGTTTGTAGGTCCTCTTCAGCCTATCACATCCATCATATCCAAGTCCATCTTGAGCCACCAAAGCTTTTGTCTCTGTTGTTTCCACTGTTACATTCCTCCTTACAGGTTCTATGTTCCTGTTCTCTCTTGGAGCCCTACACTTCCTTGCAAAATGACCCTTTTTATGACAGTTATAGCATTCCACCTTTGATTTGTTAAACCCTATGGTCTCAGAACCATTTGCATTAATCTTCCTTCCAGTCTTATTTAGAAATCTTTTGGCTCTCATGGTCAACATAGCCATCTGCCACTTTAGATCCATCTCTTCCAAGTCATCAACATCAATCTGTTGTAAGTCCTCATCATTTAATTGTGGACTGTTAGATTGGTTTGCAAAGAAAGAATAGATCACAGCATCACTCATACTATCAGTATTGGCAGAGTTAGAACCATAAGCTTGATTAGAACTGCCAGAGTTATTAGAAGACACAAAAGCCACATTCCTGGAATTTTGGTTTGAGCTTGATGACCCTTTAACTTCAGTTTCATAAATCTTTAGATTGTTGTATAGGTCATCCATGCTTAAGGTGTCTAAATCAGGTTTGTTTCTCCAGATCAAGGTATGAGTCTTCCATTCTGATGGGAGACTTCTTAGAAACTTCAGATTCATATCTTCTTGAGAAATAGTTTCACCCAGAATCTCTAGCTGACTGATAAGCTTTTGAAGCTTATCATAGGTTTGATCAAATTACTCTGAGCTTGATGCTATGAAATTCTATACTGTTCTTTAGAAGTGTCCCTTTACGGAGTTTCTTTTGACCTTTTTTACCTCCAAGACCTTTCTCTATGGCTTCCATCAGAGTCTTGGCACATTTGTAGGTATTAAACTTTAGTTGATGTTCATTTGGAAGAGCCATCAACAATGTACCTCTTGCCTTTAACTCATTCTTCCTTGATAACTTCTCCTCTGCAGTTGTAGGAGGATATGTTTGCTCAACTGTAACACCCGACCTTGAGGGGCAATCGTTCGCCTCAGAATTTAGCAATTTTGGTGTTACTAAATAGCCATCCTTACTACAACTATATAAAACGACCTAAATAAACTTTAAACCATCATGTTTACCTAATTATCAGAGTTAAAAATGCGTAAGTTCCCACAGAATCGTAACCCCAACCATACAGTATTTGAAAGACAATTGTTCAAATAAAAGACATTGTTTTAAACATAACACAAGACATTGTTTTTGAAAGACCGGAACACACAAGTAGCCTTTCCTTTAATTCAATCACCATACACGCACGACACCTCCACGCCATCGTTGCCTTCAGCCTTGATTACCTGGGATAAAACATGTTTAAAACGTCAACAACAAAGTTGAGTGAAATTCATAGAGTTTAAAGTAATCAGTAAGTAAAGATCTTTGAACACATAATTAGTTCTCGAGAAAACAAAGCAACAAATGCAATGTATAGCAACTTCTTTTCTTTCGCGCATTAAGCTCATGACACCGAACGTTAACAATACATATGGCATTTCATATGTTTAAGTGCCCCAAACTAGGTATTATTGTCATATACCTTCTATATTTCTAATAACAAAATGTCCGTTTGACAGGGTGTTCACAAGGATTCAAACCCCGGACAGGGCTGTCAAACCCAATAGATCTATTTAATGCATTAGCGTTCACCCATTATAGGCGATTGACGATTCATGAATTAAGGGACTTTGACAATAGCAACTTATGCGAAAACAATCTCATATCGGGTCTAGCATACCATAAATCATATGTGTTCGATTTTATAAAACAAACATGTATCCCCCTCGCGGGTTTAAAACATTTAAAATAGTTCAAAAGCGAGGCTATGAACTCACCTTAAGCAAATGATCCAAATCATAATCAACAACACAATAAGCTTCACGTCTCAACCACGACCATATAATACATAAATGGCGATATTGACTACTAGAATAACAATATCATATATTGCATACTTGCACACACACACACACACACACACACACACACACACACACACACACACACACACACACAACAACCACACACACACACACACACACACAATATATATATATATATATATATATATATATATATATATATATATATATATATATCACTATTACGTATACACAATCATATACTAGAATCTCCAAGTGCGACGCAAAACATCTCGCTTTGATTTACTTAACAATATTACAACGTTTTTAATAAAGTTTCCATTTATTAGAAAGTTTTGCCAGAAAGTAAGATAATAAATCAAACTTACATTCATCTAATTTAACTAACATCCGAACCCTTTACTTGTTATAAATTATATTCAAAAGTATACGCAAGTTTGACATTCAAAAGTCAAACTTCGTAGTTGACTTTTTACCCAAAAATGACCCAAACTTGACTTGGCCGTAAAATCTTTGTTTTTAGGAGTTACAAGGCCCACCTTATATCAAAACGGACCTTGGAACTCCTTAACATATTGCACAAAACCAATTTTCAATTTAAAGATTTCACGACACGATAGACTAAAGTCAAATTTCTGTCAACAAAAGTCAACACAAAGTCATACAAAAACTCATTTTTGTCAAATTCCAATTATTCCAACATGCTTAACTAGCCTAAAAACATGTACTAAAACTATCAAACATGTGTTCATACTTGTAACACTTTCAAATCGATTTTGCACTTGAATCATCTAGCTACAATTACATATATGCAATAACCATCAAATAAATCAACAAATAATGACAAGTAAACACTCACAAAGCTATAAGAAAAATCAACTTTGGTTTCCCCTTGTTGCTTATAATCGGACGAACCACAAAGACCAACCAAACAACCTTTTCAAACCAAACCACTTCAATATAACAACAATCTATCACCCCTAAACACTTCCTTATACACCAAATCACTAGAAATTGACCAAAAACCCAACTTCTTAAATACTCATTGCATGTGAGGTTTCTTTAGTGGGATTTGTAGAGGATTGAACAAGGATTAATATGGTATAATCGGATTTAAATGCATGTAAGTAACAAATTTTTGATGGCAAGATTATGTGTGTGTGTGGGTTTCGAACGGCAAGGAGGAGGGAGAGACAAGAGATATGAAAATTTTGGAAAGAAATGAAATGTATGATATGTGCTTGTATTTATAGAAATAGACTTTGAGCATTTGGCAACTTTAACCCCTCCTTTCACAAGTCCTTGCAAAGTTAATACAAAATGGTTATTTTTAGTCACACTTAACTGGCCAAAAATACGGGTCACCATATTTTATAAAATTTTATTCCGTCCCACTAAATATAGTTTAAAACCTTTAAATAAACGTTAAACCTTGTAAAACACGACCTTTAAACACGGTTTTTACAAAAACTCGGGGAAACGACGAAAAATACAAAATTAACATATTTACGCTCTCGGAGCAATAAAATATATTTTTCTGACTTTCTTAAATGCTAAAAACAAATAGAAACTAAATCACGGAATGAAATTCACCAATAAATGGAAATTCTAATCAACCACATATAGCATAACGACTATAATTATTTACGTAATTAAAAATAACTATCTTAGCTAAGGATAGACGTTGACCTGAAACTCGGGTTGTTACATTCTCCCCACCTTTAGGGAGTGACGTCCCGGCACTCAGCTCGTCTCATCCACTCTTTCCGCTTCGTTCTTACTTGTAAAGAGATGAGGGTACTTCTTCTTAATCTGATCCTCACGTTCCCAAGTAAATTCTAGACCTCTTTGCGAATTCCAACGAACTTTAACTATAGGTATCCGACTCTGCTTAAGTCGCTTAACCTCTTTATCAACAATCTCTACCGGTTCCTCAATCATATGCAACTTATCATCAAGTTGGATCTCTTCCAACGGAACAACAACTTCACCTTCCGCTAAACACTTTTTGAGATTCGAAACATGAAAAGTACTATGAATCCCCTTCAACTCTTCAGGCAACTCCAATGTATAAGCCACAGGACCAATTCTAGCCAAAACCTTAAATGGACCGATATAACGTGGACTTAACTTTCCGCGCTTTCCGAAACGCACAGCGCCCTTCCATGGCGATACCTTAAGTAATACCATATCACCAACTTCAAACTCCAACGGCTTAAGTCTCTTATCTGCATAACTCTTCTGGCGACTACGAGCAGCTAACAAACGATTCTTAATCTGGACAATCTTCTCAGTCGTATCACGGATCAACTCTGGACTGGTGAGTTGGCTATCCCCAACCTCACTCCAACATACAGGCGATCTACACTTTCTTCTGTACAAAGCTTCATATGGTGCAGCTTTAATACTTGCATGATAACTATTATTGTACGAGAACTCGACCAATGGTAGATGGCGATCCCAACTACTTCTAAAGTCAATCACGCAAGCACGCAACATATCTTCTAGCATTTGTATTGTCCTCTCACTCTGACCATCCGTTTGAGGGCGGTAAGCGGTACTCATATCCAAATTTGTCCCCAATGCCTTCTGAAGCGATCTCCAGAAATTAGAAGTAAAATGGCTATCTCAATCTGAAATAATCGAAACAGGTACACCATGCCTACACACTATTTCCTTCAAGTACAGTCGCGTAAGTTTCTTTATACTATCCGATTTCTTCATAGGCAGGAAATAAACTGATTTGGTCAGTCGGTCGACAATAACCCAAATCGTATCATACCCATACGGCGTTCTCAAAAATCCGCTCTCAAAATCCATAGTAATTCTTTCCCACTTCCAAACAGGAATCTCAGGTTGTTGCAGCAACCCAGACGGTTTCTAATGCTCGGCCTTAACTTTCACACAAGTTAAACACTTACTAACATACGTGGCAATATTCGCTTTCATATTCGGCCACCAATACAACAACTTCAAATCTTGATACATCTTATCCGACCCCAGATGGACAGAATACTTAGACTTATGCGACTCATGCATAACCAAATCTCTCAATCCACCGTATTGCGGCAACCAAACACAATTCCCAAAACAACGTGTTCCATCAAGGCAAAATTCAAATATTGGTTTAATCAATCTCCCTAAATTTTTTGCTTTTACATTCTTTCTCTTCATGACTTCTCCCAGAGCTTTACGAATCTTCTTTGGTAAATCATTGTGAATAGTCATCATTAAAGCTCAAAATGCAATGGCTTATCCCTTCCCTTCCAACTTAAGGCGTCAGCCACCACATTTGCTTTTCTAGGATGATACCGAATTTCACAATCGTAATCACTCAATAACTCAATCCACCTTCGTTGTCTCAAGTTTAACTCTTTCTAATTCAGGATATATCGTAGGCTCTTGTGATCGGTGAAAACCACACACTTCGTCCCATACAAATAATGTGTCCATAATCTAAGAGCGAAAAAAATGACTCTTAACTCCAAATCGTGAGTAGTGTAATTCTCTTCATGGACCTTCAATTGTCTAGAAGCATACGCTATCACTTTCTCTCTTTAAGTAAGTTGGATACTTACTTCAATTAGCCTCGTCCGCTACTAATCATCGAGCATTACAGATATCAGAAACGAGACTCCGTCCTGGAACATTTAAAACTTTATACAGACATACTCACGCGACTACACATTTCCCTTCGACGCTTTCACTAATAAGAGACTCTCCTTATAACGCGTTTATATCAGTCATAGGACCGGTAAGGATTTCGAGATACCTATTTTGATGGATTAAACATCCTGGTCGAACCTAGTCCACACATCGTTAATCGATCAAATTAAAATCTCGGACGAATATCTTTAAGGGGAAGGTACTGTAACATCGCGGTAATTTTCAATTTTTAAATGACATTTTACCTTTTGACTTTTTGGTCTGAACTGGACTATTTGACTTTTGGTCTTTTATTCACATAAAAACGATTATCGCATAACGGTAGATGTTCAGGACATATTAAAATATAAATCGTATTTAGTATTACATATCTCTCAATGTGCAAATTTTTGTTTAAACTTATTTTGACTTGAAAAACGAGAAGATATATGTTAATTCTTAGTTGGCTTATCAAAAACGACCCAGCTAAACACTTTTTCAACGATCGGCTCATAAAGTAATTTGAATGTTAAACAACATTCCGGACAACGTTTTGTTTTGGCCCAGACCCGAAATACAGAACAGAAAAGTGACTGAAATGCCCTCTCGCAAGATTATAGAAACAAAAAATAATTAAATTAATATTTAATTAAAACTATTTATTAAATAAAAATATTTAATAAGTTAATCATCATTTTATTCAGTAACGTTTGTTGAAGACGCAAATATTCGAGTAAAAGATTATTTTACGGACAAAGTTTTATCAGTAATATAACAAAGAAATAATATTACGTTTTAAATAAATTTTAATAAAAACGTTTATAGACAATGATCGATGTGGATACTCGTTTTTTTATGGGAAAAATTATTTGGAACACAATGGTGCAAGTTTCGCGTTATGAATTATTCATTAACTAGTCCAAACGAGTCCCGAACCATTATCTTGCAAAAGTTACACTTATGGTCCCTTGGTTTATATTCACAACACTAACCCTAAACATTAAACACTCTGTCTCTTTTCTTATAACGTTTTAAATAATTTATAAATATAATATATATATATTAAATATATATTAGATAGATAATAATATATATATAATTTATATATTAAATAACACACACACATACAACACTCCATCTCCTCCCTCCTCACCTCTCAAAAGCACCGCAACCGAAAACTTTCCGGCAGGTTTTTTTCGGTCACCGCCGTGCAGTCGTCGGCCCGCTCACCAAAATATAAAATTATGTATATCTCCACCCATCTATCCATCTAAGACCACGCGCCGCCACGCGCCTCACCTTCGTCCTCACCACCAACCAGCCTGACGCCACTGCAACAACAACTACTCATCATCACCCTTACACCCCCATCTACACCGCACCACCACCACCTCCTCGTCACCGCCACCAACTCCACGACAACCACCACTATCACCTCGTCATCCTCACCACTCCACCACCGTCACAGCAAAAGCACCACCAGAGGGTGCTATTTGTTTCTTTATTATTAAAAAGTAAGGGTGCGTTTGGTGTCTAACATAGGGGTGCGTTTGGTTTAACAAGAACACCGAGAGGGGTGCGTTTGGGGTTAACAACCATAGGAGTGTTTGGTTGTGGGGTTAACAGCGTAAAGGGTGCATTTGGTTCTGTCATTAACTACCAAAGGGTGTGTTTGTTTTAGGTTATAACAGAATAGGGTTTTTTGGGTATTAAAAAAACAAAGTGTGCGGTTGGTTTTGCTTTAACACCAAAAAGGTGCGTTTGGTTTCATAAAACGACCAAAGGGTGCATTTGGATCTGAGTTAAGCACCAAGGGTGCGTTTGGTTGTGATAGAAACACCAAAATAGGTGCGTTTGGGTTGACAGAAATCAATAAGGGTGCGTTTGGTTGCGCAGAATCATAGTTAGGGTGCATTTGGGTAGGCCGAAAACCGAATAGGGTGCGTTTGGTGTAACAGTTTCATCATATGGGTGCGATTGGTTTAGCGAAACACCAATGGGGGGGGGGGGGGGGGGGGGGGGGGGGGGGGGGGGTGCGTTTGGTTTATATAAATCAACAATAAATATATCGTAAAATTTTATAAATATAAAAACCGGATATATTGGTGGTTTTAAATGGTTAAATAAATGTAATATTTATTATTTCGTTAGTTTAAATAAATAAATATATATATATATCTCAATCATATTATATATAAATATAAAACTGCGCGAGTAATTGCAACACGGGTTGATTGAAAAGGGATTAAGTTATATAGTTTTAAGATTGTTTAATTTATAACTATACAATAACCAGTTAAACGAACGAGAACTATACTTTTACAACAAGGCAACTAGTTTAGTTAAAAGTCGTAACGAAATACTAAATTAAAAAATATTATAATTCTCGACTGGAAGATAAGGTCATAACTTTTGTAAAAGCTTTACAAACATCGGTTACATGATTCGTAACATTAAAACGTGCGGTTATTTTTATGCAAGAACGCTTTATTAATTAAATTGGTGATTTCCGAAACATTTCGAATTAAAATGTTGTTTTCATTATATTTCTCATGGTTTCTTAACTAAATACTTTGCAAGGTATTATATACTTTTATTTTATTTTCATATAAAATACATGTCGCGTATTATATACACTTCGTATTATTCCAAAATACACATCTTCAAAATCTAATTTATTAGTTCTTATTTTACCTTTCCTAGTAATTTTCCCTCCTTTGGAATTACCTCCAAAGGTAATAAATCATCCATCAATTTCTTCATAATCTGTAATATAGGATTTGTTTCATGTCATGTGCTTAGAGAATCCACTGTCAATCACTCCTTTATCCTTCAAATCTTGTTGTGGATTGCCCTGCACATAATGGTAGGAAAATTAGTTTCTTTTGGGGACCCAAGCCATTATTGACTTGGATCTGCCTTGTGCATCAATATAGTCAAATCTTTTAAAGGACATTGATGTATCATTGTTTCTGGAGACATGATCTAAAACTTTGTGCTTTGGTCTCTAAACCCAACATGCTGAGGCCTTAACAGCATTTCCTTTATTTCCCTTAACAGCACTAATAACTGCTTTTGGCCTAGCAGAATTAACTACTGTATTTTTGGTCTAGCAGCATTAACATATTTATCATTAACAGTATTAACCCTCTTATTAAAATTACTGTTATTAGCTGCTGTTTTTTTGTTAAAAGGCCTTCTAGCAGTTGAATATGCATTATTAATAACATTTTTCATGGGTCATGCATTATTCACTGTTGTTCTTGGTTGAACAGTATTAACTGGTCTAGCAGTATTAACTGAAATTGGGCTAGACTTAGTTAATATTGTTCTTGTAACCATGTTTCTTTTTGGACTGGGGTGAGTTAATTTAGAGAAATTCTATTTGTTCACCCTTTGAATATTGGTCCAAACTGATTTTGCACATCTTCCATTATAATACTAGTTATTGCAATCGTTCTTCAAATGATCAAAACCACCACACATATGACAAGCTTTGTTGACCATCTTAAAATCACTCCCTAATTTTTGAGACATCTATTGGTTCCAGTTTCTCTTGTTCCCTCTAGGACTATGTGTGTTTTGCCTATTTTTATCAACTGATGTTTTCCTAGGAGATTTTACTTGCTTAGTAGACTTAACAAAGTTTATCTTAGCAAAACTAGGTTTATTAAACATCTCAACTATTTTAACCTTAGGCGCATTTTCTTCATCACTATCAGATACCCAATCCTCAATAATTGGGGCTTCATTTTCTTTCCTAGCAGTCTTAGGTTCATTAGTCTCAACAATAGGCTTTTCAACTACAGACTCACTAACAGACTTATTCACTTCCACAAAATCATCTAGACTAGGATAAACTAAATTAGATTTAGGTGGCATAAAATTCCTAGTATAGGGAGGTGGGACAGCATTATACCCTAATCTTGTTTTACACTTATCCATTATTTGTCTGTCTAGAAGTTTACTTAGGTTTTTTGATGAATTTTCAAATTTTTGTACTATAAGTTGAACCTCATCTTTTTGTTTTGTAGCCAATTCTAACTTCCTTTTAAGCTCTATAATATCTAAATCTCTTAAATAGATTTTATGTTTTAAGATTTTTATATCTTTCTCATACACAAATTCATTTTTCTTAAAGACTACCAGTCTAGCTTCTACAGATTCTAAACTAGTTTTATAAGAGACAGCACTTATCTTAGTTGTTCTTAAGTCTTTAACTAATTGTTCATTTTGTTCTTTTAGATCTTTTACACATTCTAAACAAGATGAACAACAATCTGAGTCATTAGATACCTCAGAGTTTGTAGAAAAACTTAAACTTGTTGAAGAATAAGCCATGAGAGCAAAATTGGTTGGACCTTCTTTTGCTTGGTCACTCCAATCATAGCCAAAGCCATCACACTGAGATACTAGGGCATTTGAAGTAGTTTTCTCAACTGGCACAGTCCTTCTGATAGGCTCCTTGTTCCTGCTATCTTGATTCCTGGGTGCCATGTACTCCCTTGCAAAGTGTCCTCTATTGTGGCAGTTGAAACACTCCACCTTGGACTTGTCAAACCCAATTCTTTCTTTGTTGGCCATATCCAGCTTCCTTCCAGTATTCTTCAGGAATCTTCTTGCTCTCATAGTCAGCATAGCAATGTTCCACCTCAAATCCGTCTCTTCTAGATCATCAGGATTGATTTGTTATAGATCTTCATTATCTAGTTATGGAATACTTGGTTGGCTAGAAAAGAAGGAATAAATCACAGCATCACTTAAATTTTCAACAGTTGTTGAGCTATCAGCAGCACCCTGAGTGCTAGCAGTATTAACACCCTAAGCAGTATTAACTGCTCTAGTTGCACTGTTAGTGCTGCTCTCAATGTCTCAATCTCTGGTTTGTTCCTCCACACAATAGTATGCATAGTCTATTCTTGTGACAAACTTCTCAAGAACTTCTGATTGATGTCTTCTTGAGGGATAACTTCACCATGCATCTCCAGTTGACTAATTAGCTTTTGAAGCCTTTCATAAGTTTGCTCAATCACTTCTGTGCTGGATGCAGCAAAGTTTTCATATTGCTGCTTCAGAAGATTTTTCTGAGTTTTCTTTGTAGCAGTATTACCTCCAAATCTGTTCTCAATAGCCTGCATCAGTGTCTTAGCATCCTTGTATGAGTTGAACTTTAATTGATGCTCATTAGGTAAGGCCATCAACAAAGTGCTTCTTGCCTTCAACTCTGCCCTTCTTTGTGCCTTCTCTTCAACACTTTTTAATCCTAACACTTACAATGTTCCTAACAAGTACAAATATAAAGGAAAATAATGACATCCAAGGTACTTCCAATGCCGAGGTTAACTTATGTGTCTTCTAGTCTTAAACTTGTTCCCCAGCTTAAATCCTCTTTGTCTTTGCTTGTTGAAGAACCATTGTAATAGGTATGAACTGGATTAACTTTCCACCAATTCACACTCTATGCCTTGAAAATCTTTCTTCGTAGATTTCTTTTTGACGAAGTTTCTGAATCAGCTTCCCCCAAATCAATAACCCTATCTTGAGCACGATCTTCTTTCTTATACATTTATGTGCACAACGGAATTAGTAGAAAATGTACACCAAATATGAATTCTCCTTTGATAATTGACATTTGGTCTTTTGGATTCTTCGTTCGGGGGGACATGCTAAGAAATCAACAACATATCTTCTCACATTTGCATAATACTTCACAAGTAACCAACCATTCAAAAAGGAAGTAGAAATCATAATACCCATCACAAATATACAAACCCAATATTTTCATTGACCCATAAACTATACCAAGTACACATTACTTCCCCCTAGAAGTTGACACGATGACCCCAAAGTAACAAGTTTAACCACTAACTATCTCTGCGGACTAACTTCTGGCATAAAACCTTAAACTTTATCAAGCGTACCAGTTGTACGTCCCAGAGTACACGTTTCTTGCCCCATGATGGTTACGAACTCTCGAAATCATCATTGACATGTACGTCCATATACTCGAGAAGTTCATGTGTGAAGTACCATTGACATTCTGTAGAATATAAGTATCCCGTGAGAATCAACTGTTGATCACATCACTACTCTTTAGTCCCTCTGACTAACTTTACCAACCTCTATTTTGTCGGTTATCTATAGTAACTACTGATGGAGTAAACCCGCTATACCAAAATTGAAACTGAAGTACAATCCCTATATTTATGACTTAATCTTGCACTATTATGATTGAAGAATACTATCTACATCTGCATCTGCGTGTGACATTGAATACTACAACGTAACTCCTTTAAGTGATAGCAATACACTATGAGCATTACAATGTAACCCTTTACATCAGGTGTCACACCCCCAAAATATCACAACGGAAAGGTAACCAGGGGTGTTGACTTCATAGAACATAAACAAGATATAAATAACGACCTCTATATGAGTTGTTTAAAAGTAGATCATTTGATAAATATAAAGCAAACCAAGTTTTCAACCAAGTACAATAAGAAGTTTTGATAAAAAATGATTGGTAGTTTAAAAGACATCCAAATGATCCAGATTAAGCAAGAAAAGACTTCATATATGCGATTCCATAGGCTAGCCATGCAAATCAAGAACCTAAGAAAATACATGCTTAAAACGTCAACAATAATGTTGGTGAGTTCATAGGTTATATAATAGTAAAGAGTGGACCACAAATTTCAAGTGTATGTACTATTATAACACGTACAATATAACAGAAAGTAAATACGCTGCACTAAGCTCATACACCGAAGCCTTAACTACATTATAAGTTTTTGTAATTTAATGCAGTGTTGGCCCGGCATGTTATCTGTCCCAAAATACTCGTTAGTTCCCAAATGGTATAAACTTCTTTGACCGGTACCCAATTTCTTCCAAATCAAGTAGGCGAGACTTACCTAGATGGGTATGTCAATCCTAATAGATCTATTTACAATATTTGTGCTTACACACATTAATTAACGGTTCATGATAGTGGGCATGAATTAGAATAATAGGTACTTAGGCTAATCTGTAATAGTTTAAGTGCACTTGTGTCCATAGTTAAAAGCAAGCAATGTATCTCACCCTAATTATTTCAAAACGATTGAAAAAGTAAGTAAATAGGGGCTATGAAACTCATCGCAAGTCAAGTAGTATAATCAGGAAATAACGCAAGTTCAAAGATAACACAAGTCCTAACCGCGACCTAATTTAATAACGAGGCGCTTTAGGTTTCCAATATGAAGTGTACCAAATGCATATGAGTTTAATAACTTTTTATCACCCTTATATACTTGTGTCTAAGGTTTTTCTAGTTTAATTTATGCTTTAAAAATAAGTTTACAAGTGTTTTATAGTAGAAAGCATTACAAAAATAGTTCCTGAAACAAGTGTTTTCTTGACTTCACGGGGTCGTATCTTATTCATTTTCTACTGAAATAAGGCGTTTCAAAAACCTAGTTTATATTTTTTTTGACTTATCTTTTCAAAAATGTAAGCCTCACAAAGTGAATCAAAATTTAAAGGGTCCATATGTGTCATACAAGACATGAAGGTCAGGTTGTTCTCAAGACAGAAACTTTTACCTGTTTTGTTTTGGCCATATCTCACTTAATATTTATCCTCTTGGGTTGATTTAACTCGTTGAGTTTAAGTTAACGTCTTATCTACAAAACTTTTAAAACACTCAATTACCCAAACTACTCTTAAGGTGCTCAAAAAATATTCCCAAAGTTTAGAACTCAACATTGTACCACTAATCTTGCAAAAATCATTCAAAAATGTAAATGAACCCTAATATTTATAGCCACCCCTAGAAACTTATTTAACACACTATATTAAAAGGTTATGAAGATAAATTTGCCAAAATATTTCTCTAAGGTTGCTAACACGAGCACACAATGTGACCTAAAAACTTCACTATTTTAGGGTTTTACAAAACAAGTTTAAAAGCAAATCTCTTATAAACAAGCATACATAGATGATATATAAACATCATGGAATGTATAAAATGAATGAAAAACATGTAATAACAATGCTTACAATGATGGTGAAGATTAGATGAGTATGGAGTGAACAAACTAACCCAAAGTGACTAGAAAACCCTAATTTTAAAGCACCTAACCCTAGTTTTTATTAACCAAGCCCTAATTCTTGTAAAACCTTTAACCTAAATCTTGAAAACCTCCTTGTTCTTGGTGTTTTTTGATGTTTCTATGGAGAGGATTGAGAGAGAGAGATGTGTGTTTGAAGGTAGTGAAATAGAACTAGTTACAAGAGTCTTGTTTTTATAAAAACACGTAGGGTATGGTCAAATTGTGTTTTAGATGTCACAAGGTTGTGTTAAGACTAAAAGAAAAACTTATTTGGATGGTTTTAGAGTGCTAGGGGTCAGACTTAATATGTAGTAAAAGAGGAGAAAAGACTTTTTTTCTTTGTAGACTTTCACAATTAATACATGAAAGGGCACATTTGTGTTTCAAGGTGAAAAGTGGTGTTAGAGTTTCCTATTTGGGAGGGAGGGATAATTTTTAAGGTTCAAAGAGGAGGAAAATACTAAATTTTGAAAATATATGATAATTTAAAGTATTAGTAGAAAGGTGGTGAGGGTATTGGGTAAGTTGTGCATGCATGCATGTAATAAAATGCAAGTTTGGAAGACTTACGTAAAAATTGTAAAACCTCATGCATAAGACTTACAAATCATGCTCATGAAAGTAATAATATACTTGTCACATGTAGACTAAACTTAGTCTAGAGATGGAGTACGTTGAAAGTTGTTTCTTGTAGAATACATGTAATATCTAAACTCATAATCAAATGAAAAAGTACTAGAGAGAGAAAGTGGAAGGATGAACACTTTTAGAGAGAGAAAGGAAGAGAGAATATTAGCTTGAATGAAATGAAAAAATAAACAACCAACACCCTTTCCAAGCTATGGAGAGGGTATTTATACTCTAGTTTGGCCGGCCATAGGCTCTAACATGGGCTTTCCATGGGCCTTGGCCTTTCTACCTTACTAAGGTTCCAAAAACTATATTAGACCTACGAGCTACGTATTTCAGGTGTGACCAATCTTTCTCATTCCTAACAATCCTCCCCCTAAGGGAGATCACAATCCTTTACAAAATTCGAAAGCCTATCCATTCTACGAAAGTCTCGTCTTGCTCGAGGTATAGGAAATTGTTTATCTTTCTGCAACTTGTGATAATGTAGTAATCATTAAGACTTTAGGCTTGAGCTTGCCCTTTAAGCATGACATGTAAGTGAACTTGAAACTTCATATGGATCATCAAACCAAGCATAATCTATTTCATCATCTTGTGATCTTTTGCCATCTTGTATACTTGTGACCTTCAGACCGACATGCTCATACTTTACTTGTTCTTTAACTTTAAAGCTTGAATAAGGCATGTTTCTTGAAGTTCTTTAACTTTAACACTTCGTCGCTTCAAGAAGGACGTGCGGTATCAGAGTAGCGGAAGTCTTGAAACATGTACTTGAGCTTTCATAATGTCTTTACATTTGTTGGTCGAGTATGAGCATGTGGCTATTAATGTTTGACGTTGTCTTGAACCACTGCGGCAACCATCGAGATTATCCTGCAAAGTGGGTTAGTGATGGAAACAACATATATGGAACGAAAGTGTCTTTTCACTTGTTCGAATAAGCTATGCAATAAACCATGGTTCCCCCGTTTAATCATGAATAAATATTGCTTGTGATCATGTAGAATTCCGAAGAATCTCCTTGACAATGGTTTCCAGTTGCACAGCCGTTCTTTATTATGACGACTTTTCACTACATTATCATAGGTGAAGACTTCATGACTCAAAGCAGACAACACGGTATGAGTGAACCAGTAAGACAAAGTCTCATTGATTGAAACAAAAATTGATTTGAAAATAAATCGACGTGTCACTTGCTAAAGTGACTTTGTGACACAGCGAGAGTTTTATGCATTTCAAAATTCATCAATCATCAATTCATAGTCTAGACCGAATCGATATCCAGTGTCACAAGTTTGATCCGTATAGGATCTTACAAGTCACCTACCGCAGAGCATGTTTGATGTTAGCTCTGGAAGGATTTCCATCGTCATTGTAAATACTTTAGTATGACTCAGATGTTCTGGCAATATCACAAGGGTAATGCTAGACTCTTAGAGTTATTCTTGTTTTCATAGTAGTGTGAGCAACAAATATAATTTATGAATTTGCCTAGTGAAATTTAAATGGATGATCTCTTTTGTGCTCAGACTCAATAAGTGCACATTTATTTTTCCATTAATATCGGTTAGGCTGGAGCTGATTGCCCTCCATTTTCAATATTAACAATCTCTAGTGAGAAAGTCAATAGAAAGGATTGTAATCTCTATGAGTTTTGTGAAACAAGCGTCTTCCGAAACCCTTTTTTGAGAGGCAGTGGGAGGGATTGTGCATTACATCACTAGGTCCATGATGTCTATCTTTATAACCAGACAACAAATTAGTGTTTCTGATAGCATATGTATTGACTTGGTTTCTGCCTAAGTGTAAGGAGGGCTTCTTACTTTTCAACCTTTATCTTAACTTTTCTTTTTCATTCTTCAACCCATTCATTGCTTACCGAGACTTCATAACTAGCACCTTGTTGGGTTTGTTCCAGTGCTAGCTCTGTCTCAGTCGGCATTATTCCTTTTTCTTACTTTACTTCTTTTGTATCATACCTAAGGACTTGATAATCGTCTAAATATCACGTATCAAACAAATAACCCTTATATATATATATATATATATATATATATATATATATATATATATACATATACGTATACGTAAGCTAAGTATCATACAAATTATTCTTAGGAAAGAATAATAAGTAATCAACACGGGTATCGTTCTCCTCGGTGAAAGGTGAATGGAAATTCACGTTTATGTCGGGAATCGAGCTTGATTATCATAAAATATTTGAGTTTGGTTTCTAATTCTACTAACGCAAATGGAAAGTAAATTTAAGGCACACTAATATAAAAAGGCATAATTAAAACATTAAGCATTAAAATGATAACGGGAATTTTAAAAACGCGACTTAAAACCAACAATTACCAAATTTTAAGCCTAAAAATGTAAATTAAATTTCTAACAGTCCTAAATGATAAAAAATAATTTTAGAAAAAAGAAATATATTTTTTGACTTTTATTTAATTTTTTATGAATTAAAAACAGTTTTAATCTAAAAATAATACTAAAAATGCTAAACTATTTTATAAAAATTCCAAAAAATTACTGAAAGTACTTAACACTAATACTAATGTTTAAAAAATAAAACTGCTAAAAACGGGCTTATAAATAAGCCAGGAAAAATCAAATAAGCAATTAAGCTAAAACTGAAAATGCCTTTAAATAATAATTGTTGCAAAGTCTTTATGAAAAAGACCCAAGGGCGCGTTGGTAGAGGGAGTGTGTGTTAAAGTGTTAGGGATTAAGGGGGAGGTCACAGGTTTGAAACTTGTGACTTCCTTTTTGATAAAACATTTTTCTAAAATTTTCTTTTTTTTAAAAGCTAAAGAATTGGTAAAAATAAGCACATTTAATAAAGAGACTTATAGCTAGAACTAATTAATAAGCTAGTAAAAAGCATTTGAAAATGACAGTTCAGCCTTTAAACTTATATAACATATAGCTTAAACTGCTTGGACATTTCTAGGACTCAATAAGCCAAAAGAAGACAAATAAGCTAAAAACAGATATAATGCCAAACCTAATAAGCAAAAAGGAATGAAAATAAGCTAACAAAATAAGCTATAAAAGCACTTAAATCAATTAAGACAGCCGGCATAAAAATAGATTTTAAGGATTTTTGACCAGATTTGAGCTCAAAAATAGGACTTATAAGCTATAGATATTAAGTTGAAAACTTAAAACAGATTTAGACTTATACTTAAATAACTCAATTAAGCTGAACTTGAGCAAACAAGTGGATATTTGATGACATCAAATAACGTCTATTTTATAGCATCATTTATCCCATGTAATTAACCTATTTTGTATAATTATTGCAAAGAATTGTTACTTAATCATTTATATTTGAGAATTGCATTAATTACGGAGTAATTGGTGAATATTAGCAAAAGGCGCGCATTCTGGAGCTTAAACGAAGATATTTTGAAGATTACTATTCTGACAACCAATACGCCGTATCCATCAAGGAAGATACGGCGTATCCGTGCCTGCACTCACCAAAGACCACAAAGGAAACAAGTTCAATACGCCGTATCCAGTGAAGCCCAATACGCCGTATTAGAGATATAGTATGTGAATATTCTGGAAGATATCAAACGTGGTCCCTACTCCAAGAAACCCCAATACGTCGTATCCAATACATTGGATACGCCGTATCGACACCGACTCCAGACCCTATAAATACAAAACTCAAAAACGAGTTTTAAGTGTGCTAAATCATATTCTCGATACCTAAACCACAAAAGTCGATTTTCAAAGGAGAAAAAGAGCAGAAGAGGTCTTGCAACGCATTCCAATCCATAGGAGACAACGTGTAATTTCTTATACTTTTGTAATCGTTCAGTTTTTGGTATCATTCGTTAACTCGGTTAGTTTACCTTGGCTAAGCCATTACTCTTGTATTAATTATGATGTTTAAAGGCTAATACCTTCGGGTATTAGCCATTATTATGAAGATCTGAATGTTTGATTTTGTTTATATCTTGATTTCTTAATTTATCGTTATATGCTTGTTTATGTTTATCAAATATACTTGTTTACATGCTTTTGTATGCGACCTATCATTCAACTGGATCTAGTGATACGGACCAAGTAATCTAGATGCCAGGATAGCTCTCCATATAGTAATTTATACATCTAGAATCATACGATCACAAATATTATTCTTCTAAATCCGTGCTAAGGTGATTCGCTTTAAAATAATACCTTTACTATATATAAAAATATAAATATAAGAATTAACAAAGTATCAATAATGAGAATTCCGTGAGGCTTTTTAAAAGGATTACTTTTACCCAAAGCAAAATCCTAAAAAAACCTTCCCAGGTCGTGTCCCGACGAGGTGTGAATGGAAAATCGAGGTAACGTTTGTTAAACAATGCTTGAATATCACAAATTGAATTTGGTTATCTATTTATACTAATAAAATTCAAAGACAAGTAAATGCACGCTAAAAACAAAAGCAATTAACGCTAAAACACTAAAAATGATAACGGGATTCAAATCCCGTTCTTTAAAAAAACTAAATTCTAAAATTTTAACCCTACGAATGCAAATTTAATTTTTAATAGTCCTAAATGATAAAAGAAAATTAAAAAAAAAGAATTATCTTTTTTTACTTTTATATTTTTTATTATGAATTAAAAACAGTTTTAGACTAAATTAAATTTGATTGTAGTCACTAAAAAAACCGTGCTAGTCTCTCAGGCTGAAACCCCCCATTTTACCTGTTAGAATTAGGATTAGAACTAACATAGGATTATCATAGGTTTGACTTAGATTAGAATTAACTTAGATTAGATAACCAAATATTAAAATTATAAATATTGGAGAGAATTTTTAACTCGCCTTCTAGTGTTCGACACCCTACTTACCGCGAATCTACCACCGACCAGGTACACTGCCCGTTAAAGTGTTGTTTTTGGTTAAGTCTGCAAAATATAAATTTAAAACTTGAATCATAAAAATATACACCACACAACAACACATCATGAAGTAACCAAGGATGATGATGAAGATGATGTTGAAAGTGATACTGATGATTGATGTGTCGTTGTGTGGTGTTTATTTATGATAGTTCAAGTTTTAAATTTATATTTTGCCGACGTAACCAAAAACAACACTTTAACGGGCTGTGTACCCGGTCGGTGGTAGATTCGTGGTAAGTAGGGTGTCGAACACTTAAAGCGAGGTTAAATCTCTTAATTTATTTATATCTTGGTTTATCTAATCTAAGTTAAACCTATGCTAATCTTATGTTAGTTCTAATCCTAATTCTAACAGGTAAAAGGAGGAGTTTCAGCCTGAGAGACTGGCACGGGTTTGTTGGTGTTAAAATGAAGAAGATACGCTATTTACAAGTTTACGATATAAAGTATTTTTATAAAAGTAGTTTTATAAAAACATACTACTGTTCATAACAGTGGGCTGTTGGGAAATAATTTTCTTGGATAGAGCTTTTAATTACGAATCCGTGCACATAAGAATCACTAAAAACGGAATTAAAACGAAAGAGATACGAATTCTATACGATTTCAATAAATAAATTTATAAAAAGTGTTTTTATAAATTCTAGGCCATTGTTACTGTTCATAACAGATTTTATAAATATTATAAATGTAATATTTTGATATTTTATCTCGTCACGATTCTGTACATGTAAAGAACAAGCGAAACGGAATTAAAATGAATGAGTTATGCTTTTTGCAAGTTTTATATAATTAAATACATAAAAGTAGTTTTATAAAATTTACAAAATAGTAAAAGTTACTATTTATCAGTAGCTAAAATATTATAAATATAATATTTTGATAGATTTTCTTAATACGAAACCGTGAACATAAGAAACGTATAAAACGGAGTTAAAACGATAAAGATACGAGGTTTATAAAACCTTGTGCAATACTTTTACGTTTATATATTATTTTATAAAAAAATTAAACTAATTATATAATATCATTACATAATCAATAAAAATATTAAATCATATATTTTTAACAAATAATACATTGTTGAACAAAAATAATATTTTCTTTACAGGTACAAATATAATACCTTTATTTGACAAAGTACGATTTAATTATTATTTCAACTTTTTAAATTAAACAAGAACTATTAGGTGGTGGTGTAACTATATAATATGTGATATTGTATTTACATTAAATACATTATACTTATACGGCCTATAATTAATTAGGTTGCATTCGGATTTCCTGAGATGATTCACTTATTTGATTTAGATAATCAATCATTCACTTGAGGTGAGTTCATAGCCCCGCTTTTATACCATTACATTGATGTACAAAACTTCTGGTGTGAGAATATGTATTGTTTTGTGATTGGACGCAAGTACTATCTTATACAAATTTCGAGTATTTCGTAGTTTGCCTAAGTAGCTATAACCCACTATGCTCATGAATCATGAACTGTTAATTACTAGATTGTAAGCGCGAATGTTATGAATAGATCTATTTGGGGGGAATATCTCTTCCGGAATCTTTTTATCATTGATTTGATTCTTATATATTTTATATATATACTATCAGCGAATCATTGAACATCTACACGGGCATATTATTTGCATTAATTTGCATACCTATATGTTGTAGCTTCGGTGTCATGAGCTTAGTGCATTTTGTAATTACTTTTGTGATATTGTATTCGTTACTTAACATACATTTGGAAATCTTGCGGTCCTACTTTATACATTTATTAAACCTGTGAATTCACCAACTTTATGTTGACATTTTAAAGCATGTTTTTCTCAGGTCAATAAGGTACGAGAAACATGGATACATTGGTGGTCACCATTTTGGAGTCATTACATTAAAGATTTGGGTGCATTACATTTTGGGAATATCTGTTATGTCTTAAAATCTTTACAATTTCATGGATGAACAATTTAAGCTTCGGGCTTTTGTAACAAACAAGTTAATTTAATCCAATGTATCATTTTTAAATGACTCATATAGAGGTCGTTCTCATATCTTGTGCTATTGATCTATGATGTAACACTCTCAGAACCATATTCTGCTGCGACCCATTTTGGGGGTGTCACAGTTCGCATCTTCATGATCCGAATCGCTGAAGGTGTTAGTGCGTAGTTCCTTGAGAAATTGGCCCTTTAGTTCAAAGTTATACTTGTCTTCAATTTTGAGCCTAACAACCCCCGATCCATAGTCAGCTCGGGTCTTGCTCATGTACTGTTCCATAGTTTCGGCCATTGTTTCTGCTTTTTCTTCCTCCGAGTTTTCTTGGTCAGAAAATAAATTGAAATCAGGCGATCTCAATTCGTCAAGACTTAGTGTTTTGAAGTGTCTCCTAGATGATCGAAATTCTTGTTCAGGTTCTTTGTAAGGTGTGAATAGTTTGTTTGTTGAACTCCTTGTCATGCACTACCTGAAACAAGGGATAAACAATCAGTAGGATAGGCTCTTTTAGGATAGAAAATTTTTTAGCACGGAAATCAAGTATAAAAACTAAGGTTCTGATTATGTTATAGATGATCAATATGCCGTATCCAATAGAAGTGAATACGCCGTATTAATCTGTTGAATGAATACGCTGTATTGCACAGAAAGTTGGATACGCAGTATCCGATGGAAGTGGATACGCCGTATCCGATGAAAGTAGATACGCCGTATCCGATGGAAGTGGATACGCCGTATCGAGTTATCTACCAGAACATTGTATTACGAAAACAATTAAATTAAACACACAATTATACAAACAAACAATTAAACTAACTAAAATACAAAATATACAGAATATACTCTAATATAATCAACACTACTCCTAAGGGTTAGATCTAATCTAATGTTAAAAACCAAAACATAAAATAAAAATCAAGATTAATTTTCACTCCCCAGTTTTAATTTATATTTTGCCCGACTTAACAAAAAAACACTTTAACAGGCAGTGATACCCTTAGGTCGGTGGTAGATTCGTGATTAAGTAGGGTGGTTTTCGAACACTTAAAGCGAGGTTTAATCTCTCATTTTATTATATTTTTGGTTATCTAATCTAAGTTAATCTAATCTAAGTCAAACCTATGCTAAATTATGTTAGTTCTAATCTTAATTCTAACAGGTAAAAGGGGGGTTTCAGCCTGAGAGACTGGCACGGGTTTGGTGGTGACTACAATCAATTCAAGACACTTTAACCCACACAAGCAAATTAACAAATTAAAAGAGTGGTCGAGCCTTATGATAGAAAACTGTATTAGCCATCATTAATCCAATTAGAAGTTGGTTTGTTTATTCAGTGCAATGATTACTTATCTCGAAGAGGCATATCATTCTTAGACTTAGGCGGGACATCATCCTAAGACCAACATTAATTCTGTCACAATTAAAGCATCCACATAAAGCATCCACATAAAGCATCCTAGCTCATAGAGACTTTACCCACTTACTGCTTAATAGAAATTTATACACTAGTAGTCTACTTGTCCAACTATCCAATAGAATTAGAACATTATTTGTTGAATTATCTAGATTCACCTACTAGTCAACATGTTCAATTATCTAGATTCACCTACAGAAGCATATCCTTAGCACGATTTTAGAAGGACAATACTTATGATCTTATAATTCTAGATGTATAAACTACTATATGGAGAGCTACCGGCATCTAGATTACTTGGTACGTATCACTAGATCCAGTTAAATGATAGGTCGCATACAAAAGCACGTAAACAAGTATAAATTGATAAACATAAACAAGCATACAACGATAAATTAAGCAGTCGAGATATAAACAAAACCAAACATTCAGATCTTCATAATAACGGCTAATACCCGAAGGTATTAGCCTTCAAACATCATAATTAATACAAGAGTAATTGTTTTAGCCAAGGTAAACTAACTGAGTTAATGAATGATACCAAAAACTGAACGATTACAATAGTATAAGAAATTACACGTTGTCTTCTATGGATTGGAATGCGTTGCAAGACCTCTTCTTCTCTTTTTCTCCTCTAAAAATCAACTTTTGTGGTTTAGGTATCGAGAATATGATTTAGCACACATAAAACTCATTTTTGAGTTTTCTATTTATACTGTCTGGAAGTCGGTTCGATACGGCGTATCCAAGGGATTGGATATGGCATATTGGAGTTTCTTGGAGTAGGGACCACGTTTGATATCTTCCAGAATCGTCACATACTATATCTTCAATACGGCGTATTGGTTTTTCTGGATACGGCGTATTAGACTTGTTTCCTTTGTAGTCTTTGGTGAGTGCAGGCACGGATACGCCGTATCTTCCTTGATGGATACGGCGTATTGGTTTTCAGAATCATTAATCTTCAAAATATCTTCATTTAAGCTTCAGAGTGCGTGCCTTTTGCTATTATTTACCAAGTACTCCGTAATTACTGCAATTCTCAAATATAAATGATTAAGTAACAATTCTTTGCAATAATTATACAAAATAGGTTAATAACATGGGATAAATGATGCTATAAAATAGATGTTATTTGATGTCATCAATGATGACAAAGAAGCAAGTGACAGTGAAAAGACGGATTTTGATAAAGATGAGAATCTGAATTTCAATCAGAATGATGATGAAGAAGAAGAAAAAGAAGAAGAGTATGTATGTACTCCTGATAGCTTTGAATTCAATGATGATGATGAAGAGTATGAGGAATTGTATAAGGATGTGAATGTGAGGTTAACAGATACAGAGCATGAAGAACAAGGGAAAGAAGATGAAGAGTTGACGGATGTTGGTCGTGATGATACTCAACAGACCAAATATGAACAAGTCAAGGATGATGAACATGTAACACTTACAACTGTTCATGACACCCAAAAGACTGAAGGTCCAATGCAAAGTTCGTCTATGTCTTCTGACTTTGCAAATCAATTTCTAAACTTGGATAACGTTCTGCCAACTGACACTGAAGTCGTTTCTATGATGAATGTCAAGGTTCGTCATGAAGAACCAAGTACTCAGACTCCACCTCTTCTTAACATACCTGTCACAGTAATCCCAAAAACTTTGACTGCGGCTGGATCAACCATTTCTCCAACAATTCCACCAATCACTCTTCTTCAACAACAATCAGCACCAACACCAACTCCTGCACCAACAACTGCAACAACTACAACTTCAGTTCCTGCTCTTCCAGATTTTTCATCCTTGTTTAGTTTTGATTAAAGAGTTTTCGCTTTGGAAAAAGAGTTTTCTCAATTGAAACAAGCTGACTACACTGCACAACTGCTCGAATCGATAAAGTCACAAATTCCTGCAATAGTAGATGCTCAAATCAGCACAAGACTTGAAGATTCTAGTAAGAAGTCTTTCAGGTCATACACAACAAAATTTGAGAAGAAGGCTAAATATGAGAGGAAGAGATACATCGATCTTGTTGAAAAGCCTGTGAAAGAGATTATCAAAGATGAAGTCAAGAGTCGACTTCCCAGATTTTACCTAAGGAGATATCTAACTTTGCTACTCCTGTGATCCAAAGCACTATTAATGAATCACTTGAGAATGTCATTTTGGCTAAATCTTCTTCTTAACCGCAATCGACATACGAGGCTGCAGCATCTCTCACTGAGTTTGAATTGAAGAAGATCATGTTAGACAAGTTAGATAAAAGTAAATCATATCGAGCTGCTGAACAACACAGAGACCTCTACGATGCACTGGTCAAATCTTATCAGCTTGACAAGGATCTCTTTGACTCTTATGGTAAAGCGTATTCTTTAAAGAGAGGCCGTAAAGACAAAGACAAAGATAAAGACCCTCCAGCTAGATTAGACCAAGGGTTGAAGTAAAGGAAGACGAGCAAGGACGTTAAACCTCCAAAAGGATCCAAGTCAAAAGAATCTAAGTCAAGCTCATCCAAAGGCTCCAAGTCAAAAGAATCTAAGTCAAGCTCATCCAAAGGCTCCAAGTCTCAGTCAAAATCATCTGGCAAGTCTGCTCAAGCAGAGGAACTAGTGTTTGAGACTACAAACACCGAGATGCCAAAAGATCAAGGAGATGACTTGGGTAACACTGAGGATCAACCTAATGTCGAGGAAGCAACTAAGTATGATTGGTTCAAGAAACCAGAAAGGCCTCCAACTCCTGATCGTGATTGGAATGCTGGAAAACAAATTGATTTCAGACCTCCTCAGACTTGGATTAGTAAAATTGCTAAAGCGGGAAAACCTCCTCTTACCTTCAATGAGCTGATGAGCACTCCCATCGACTTCTCAATATATGTCTGGAATAATCTGAAGATTGAGAATTTGACACAAGAATAT